>CAUYQV010132539.1:0-116279 GCA_963574575.1 Galagoides demidoff
ACATGTTAACTTTTCTTTTCTTTTTTTTTTTTTTTGAGACAGAGCCTCAAGCTATCCCCCTGGGTAGAGTGCTATGGCATCACAGCTCACAGCAACCTCCAACTCCTGGGCTCAAGCGAGTCTCCTGCCTCAGCCTCCCAAGTAGCTGGGACTACAGGCGCCTGACACAATGCCTGGACATTTTTTTTTGGTTGCAGCCATCATTGTTGTTTGGCGGGCCGGGCTGGGGATTCGAACCCGCCACCTTGGGTGTATGTGACTGGCGCCTTAGATTTTATTGAATTCTGATTTTATTGAATTCTATTTTCCCAGACAGTAAGATGAGGGAAGAAACAAAGACGTCAGCAATTTCTTGGACTGATCATATCAGCTCCTATTGTTATTTTTATTAACCTTAAGGGTGGCCTTCAGAAATCTGAAATCTGAGCCTTGTATTGGGAGAGCCTTGTGCTTGAGGTCACACACACAGATTTCTAGGGAGGTGTTAAGCTCTGCTCGTAGTCTGTGGAGTAAAATGCCACCAGAGTTAATCTCCTCTGAGGGATCGGTGGAAGGGAGGCATTTTCCTCCCATCACCACCACAGAGGATTTTCCTGTGCTATACAGGATATAAGCTCTTCTGCCCATAGATCAGAGCTCAAACTACTCCCTTGGTCTCTGCCCCACGCAAATGCAAATCTCCACAATGGGTATCTGCTTTGCCTGTTTAATGGGCAGGAAATGCCCTAGAAGATGTATCTTTTCTTAAGACTTGTCATAGCCTCTTCTATGATCATTATTCTCCTCAGAGTGCTCACAGACCCAGCGGGGTGTTTGCAAGCTGTGTCCCCTACAGGGTGGAATTACAGAAAAGGCAAGAAGCTTGCTAGCAATGGCTGGCTTAAATGTGAACTAGCTGACTTTTCTTTGTCCTGACTTTTAGTTTTCCTCTTTTTCTGGGGGTGCTTTCCTTTGCCAAGAATGGGGTCTCAGGTCCCCACTCTCCCAGCATCCGGATGTTAGTGACTGAGTGCCTAGTAAAATAGATTTTTAAAAAATTCATATGTCAAGTTGTTTCATTAAACTGTAGGAAGAAAAAAGATCATAAAACCTTTCAGAGAGGGAAAAAACAGATGTAAACTAAAGATTGGGAATCAGAATGATGTCAAGCCTCCACATAGCAACCTTAGAAATGAGGAGATAATGGATCAATGCATTCAAAAATCTTTAGTTAAATCATTTGTATCCATAAATTCTATACCCAAATTATCAACCAAGATGTTTAGAATAGATATGAATTGTTAAAATTTAGCCAGTGTTGATAGGAAAAGCCTTGGACAAGGTAAGCTTAACAATACTTAATAAAGCAAAGAATGATTTCTGAATCAAGCAGCCCCCAGAACCAGAACAGGTTCCAAGAAGTCTGGCCTGCAAAATGGTTAGGAAGCATTTATGGACCGAAAATGGAAGTAAGGGACAGAGACAGCTCCATTGGTTACAAGCTCAGCGTTTTGCCTTATTTGAATCAGCTGTGTTTTCTGTGTTTGACTAAACTCAACTGCTACAATTAACTAAGACTTAACTATTTGTACAGGAGTATATTCTTGGCCCAGCGTTGTGGCTCACACCTGTAATCCCAGCAGTGTGGAAAGCCTAAGGCTGAAGCATTGCTTGAGCCCAGGAGTTTGAGACCAGCCTGGGCAACATAGTGAAATGCTGTCACCTCTACTAAAAATTATCTGGGTAATCCCAGCTACTCAAAAGCCTGAGGCTGGTGGATCACTAGAGTCCAGGAGTTAGAGTTATAGTGAGCTGTAGATGTGCCACTGTACTCTGGTCTGGGCAGCACAGTGATATTCTGTTTCTAAAAGAAAAAAAAAAAAAAGAGTATACTCCTAAATTAGGTTTTCAGTTAGTTTGTGTACTAAGTTAGATTGCAGTTGCTTATGTAAGGACTCAAATATGGAGGCATTCTCAGGCCAAATTTAGCTTGGTTTAACACCATAGATACCAAGAAAATTAAGAAAAGTAATATCAACTACAGAAAAAATAGAAAAAGAAAGGTAATCATGGTAAATTGTTTTGGTTCTGAATTGAATAATGTTTTTATAGTCAAAACAAGAAATATTTACATGGATGGAGCTGGAAAATGTTCTTCTTAGCAAAGTATCACAAGAATGGAAGAAAAAGTATCCAATGTACACACAGCCCTGTTATGAAACTAATTTATAGCTTTCATATGATTATAACCTAAGAATATGGGGAGGGGGAGGGGATCAGAGGGCTCACCTCTATGGTTTACCTTTCAAGGGTACAAGTGAATCTTTCTAAAAATAGAATATAAACATCTTAACACAATAAGAAAATGACATAAAGGTTATGTTAACCAGTTTGATGAAAATATTTCAAATTGTATATGAAAACACCACAGGAGTTTCAAATTGTATATGAAAACACTACCATGATTGCATTATTGTACACAGCTAACATTTAATTTAAAAAACTGTATATAAAATAAGCCAAAAAAGGTACAATATGAAGAGGATGGAAGGAGGAGAGGAAACGTGTAAGAGAGATAAAAATCTTCATCTATCATAAAAGTAACAGAGGACTTCCATTTCTAACAACATAGTGGTTGCATAGTGGTTGCAGACAAAAGATAAAAACCTCATCTTAATAGCATTAATGAACTGATCAGGAAGAAAAGAGTTCTCAGGCCAAGTACTCAGTTGAAGTGGGTACTCAAGAGGTAAGTGGAGCTGCTGGCTTTTGCTGTGAGAGTTTTTGCTAAATCTGGTGAGCTTGACTTTCAGTTTTCAAGGACATTTAGGATGTAGGAAAGAGATAATGCCAAGGTTCTAGTCAAGATGAATCTAAGTGGTATTTCTTTTCCATAAGACTGGGACTTCAAAAAGGTACATGCTTGGAGTACGGGTGAACTGTAAATAAACCAGCACTCCGCTTCTCTCAAGGAGAAGCATGGTGGGTGTATCCCTTAGATCCCAGCAAGAACAGCACGACTTAACCAGGGAATTGCACAATTTAATGATGGGTCTATTTATAAAGGTATGGGTTAGGGAAGAATCCTGGTGCCAGCAATTACAGGGAACCATTACCACTTCTAGGGATGAAACACACAGTAGTCAGAATCTAGAGAAAACAGCTGTTTGATGGGGGCTTCCCAAGAGCACAGCCAATCCACAGCCACCCTTCAGGAGAAAACCTGGGGCTCCACTCTGCTCCTGCCCTCTCACGCCTTACAGGGGTATCTCTCTGACCAGTCCTAAGACTTCCACACTGAGCACGTTGAGAGCAGGATTTGACCTTCAGCAAAATTAGGATTCTTCACCCCATTCAGGGTTGTCAGGGAGGCTGCTGACTGGAGGCTGCTGCCTCCCAGTTCTAAACTTGGATTCGTACACACTTTGACTTCAAATTTTATGAGTCCCTTTGGGAAGTTCCCATCTGAGAGATGCTTCTAACATGCAGCTCTTTTATAGACAAGAGATTATCGGCATCTTGAATCTAAAAATTGATCAGCTCTGGCTTTTAGATTTGTCTTCTTACACAGAATGTCTTTGATCATGTGCCATCAGGCAGCGATCTCTTTAAGAATGGTCATTAGTTATAATCATTAGAATTTTATAACATATGATATATAAAGTCCCATGAATATATTTTCGACAATTGATTTTTTTCCCACAGGAGAAAAGAAGGATCATTTCCTCCAAGCTTCGCCTGCACTTTGCCTCTTCCTTGTCTAACCGGAACACTCTCTGTGCTCTTGACGGCTAACCAGCAAGTCCCCGTAGCGAGTACTTCACAACCGATCAAATATATGAGTTAATTTGATTTTCACGTGTATAAAAATTCAATTAGTTAGATCTCTAGAGCACACAAAAGTAAATTCCAGAACATAGAGGACAACTTCATAATCCTGAAAAGGAAGAGGCATTCCTAAGAAAGGTTAGAAAAAAACTAGAATCTGTGCTTTCTCACATACCATCTAAATTTCCTCACCAGGCTTTACTGGCAAAGTAACTGTGGTTGTAATATTTTTAAGGGCCCATGATATGATTTAGGCATGAAAAGAAAAATAATACTGCCTCAAATTCATTAAACATGTAATAAAGTGTTGACAAAATATAGTATGTCAGCTGGCGAGCTCTAACTTGGCTCAATGTGTATATAATTATATAAATATTATGCAATTTATATCATGAGAATAAAAGCAGTTTCTACCTATTAAAAGTAGAAATTCATAAAAATTATTTCAATGTTTTAAGACAAAAAAGTGTATTTTGCATGGAATGTGGGAGCAGTTTAGTGAGATTGATTGCATGTGGGCAGGAGACAGGTCTCGGTTTGGCTCTGAGAACCTCTGGCTACTTCCAAATGCCACTGTTGTCCACTGCCAAGCGCCAGCTCCATTTGGCCCCCAGCCATGTTCCCAGAAGACGTTACATCCCAGTGACAGGGACGTAAGAAACACAATGCCACTTCTTGAACTGTAAAGATGTTTCCTAGCTTAGGACTAACAGGCTTCTTCCTGGAGTTGCTATCGCCTTTCTCCTTCAGGTAAACCTTCTAGAAATGGACTCATGCCATGCAGTTTTATGCATATTGCATGCTCATGAAAGACAGTAAACCCCAAACAAAATCAGCTTCATTTTCTCTATTCTAATGCTATTTCCTAGGGAAGCAGTATCTGATTTTATAACATTTCTCTGCCAATTATCTTAATGATTCTACATATCAGCAATTCATCAGGATCTGTAACTGACAGTACCAATTATTCATAATTGTAACTTTTTATAATCACATTTGCATTGACGTCATCTCCCTATCCATTTTTCAGTAAGAAAAAGAAAAAGGGCAGATTAAAAAAAAAAAACTAGTTGCCCTTTTGATTCTCTCTTGTAAGTACAAGAACATCAGACAAAAGATATTTTAAAGGGCGGCACCTGTGACTAAGTGGGTAGGGCGCCGGCCCCACATACCGAGGGTGGTGGGTTTGAACCTGGCCCTGGCCAAACTACAATTAAAAAAAAAAAATAGCTGGGCATTGTGTCAAGCACCTGTAGTACCAGCTACTCAGCCTTGGGAAGCTGAGGCCAGAGAATGCCTAAGCCCAGGAATTAGAGGTTGCTGTGAGCTGTGACATCAACAGCACTCTACCAAGGGCAACAAAGTAAAACTCTGTCTCTAAGAAAAGAGAGATTTTAAAATCCTAACAGAGCTAGTTGTACGTCTTTTGTATGTAGTTAGATTCTATCTATGTAAGCAGTTATTTGAGTATTGGGGGTATATGATATCAAAATGAAAATCCTTCTACCCAGGCTTCCATTATAGCATTTCTCACTTTAAATTGCAATTAACTTTTTCCATGATCATCTCTCTCATTGTGACTTCCTTAAGATGTTTTTGTTTATCTCTACATCCCTAGAAATAGTATGTTCTTAGTTCCCAGTAGATGCTTAATATATGTCTCTTGAATAATTAACTAATAAAATCCCATTAAATTTATATAGAAATGACTAAAATGTGTTATCATTTGGCTTCAAGAAATCTATTGCCATTTATAATGCATTTCAAGACTACTGAAATCCATCACCAATAATTTTCTGTGTACTACACCATACTTTTCTATTTCATTTGGATTATTTCCTTCAGCATACTGACACACTCTGATTTCTTCCATCTTAAAAAATTATCTTAGCTGGGTGAGGTAGCACATGCCTGTAATCCTAGCACTCTGGGAGGCTGAGATAGGAGCATTGCCTGAGCTCAGGAGTTTGAGACCAGCCTAAGCAAGAGCAAGACTCCGTCCCTAATAAAAATAGAAAAACTAGGAGGTATAAAGTGTCAGGCATCTGTACCCCCAGCTACTTGGGAAGCTAAGGCAGGAGGATCTCTTGAGCCCGTGAGTTTGAGGTTGCTGTGAACTTTGATACCACAGCACTCTACCCAAGGTGACAGAGTAAGACTGTCTCACAAAAAACAAACAAACAAACAAAAAATTATGTTACTCCTGGAAGTCATCAAAAAATACAGTAATGTCTCAAGATATAATATCAATGTCCACAAGTCAGTAGACAGCCAAGCTGAGAGGCTAATTAAGGACACAACTCCCTTCACCACAGCTTGAAAGAAAATGAAATACCTAGGAATTTACCTAATGAAAGAGGTGAAGGACATCTATAAAGAAAATTATGAAACACTAAGAAAAGAAATAGCAGAAGATATTAACAAATAGAAGAACATACCAAGCTCATGCCTGGGAAGAATCAACATTGTTAAAATGTCTGTACTTCCTAAAGCAATCTACAGATTCAATGCCATCCCTATTAAAATACCAACATTGTACTTTCAAGATTTGGAAAAAATAATTCTTTCTTTTGTATGGACCAGAAAAAAAAAACCCATATAGCTAAGGCAGTTCTTAGTAATAAAAACAAAGCCAGGGGCCTCAGCATTCCAGATTTTAGGCTGTACTACAAGACCATAATGGTCAAAACAGCATGGTACTGGCACAAAATAGAAACATAGACATTTGGAATCGAATTGAAAACCAGGAAATTAAACTAACATGGTATATCCACCTGATCTTCAATAAACCAAACAAGAACATACATTGGGGAAAAGACTCCCTGTTCAATAAATGGTGCTGGGAGAACTGGATATCCACATGTAGAAGACTGAAACCCACACCTTCTCTACCCACTAAAATTGATTCAAAATAGATAAAAGACTTAAATTTAAGGCATGAAATGATAAAATTCCTCAAAGAAAGCATAAGAAAAACACTGGAAGATATCGGCCTGGGGAAAGACTTTATGAACAAGACTTCAGTGGCAATGCAATAACAACAAAAATAAACAAATGGAACTTAATTAAACTGAAAAGCTTCCATACAGCCTAGGAGACAACAACCAAAGCAAATAGACAACCTACACACTGGGAAAGGATATTTGCATATTTTGAATCAGACAAAAGCTTAATAACTAGGATCTATAGAGAACTCAAATTAATCCACATGAAAAAAAGCCAGCAATCCCATATATCAATGAGCAAGAGAGATGAAGACATCTTGAGATATCTCTCTAGAAGACAGATGAATGGCTAAGAAACATAACAAAAAAAATGCTCATCATCCTTAATTATTAGAGAAATGCAAATCAAAACCACCCTGAGATACCATCTAACCCCAGTGAGAATGACCACATCACAAAATCTCAAAACTGCACATGCTGGCATGGATGTGGAGAGAAAGGAACACTTTTACACTGCTCATGGGAGTGCAAACTAATACAATCTTTTTGGAAGGAAGTATGGGGAAACCTCAAAGAACCCAAGCTAGACCTCCCATTTGATCCTGCAATCCCATTACTGGGCATCTACCCAGGAGAAAAACATCCTTTTATCATAAGGACACTTGCACTAGACTGTTTATCACAGCTCAATTTACAATTGCCAAAATGTGGAAACAGCCTAAATGCCCACCACCCAGGAATGGATTAATAAGCTGTGGTATATGTATACCATGGGATACTATTCAGTAATTAAAAAGGATGGAAACTTTACATTCTTTGTTTTAACCTGGATGGAAGTGGAACACATTATTCTTAGTAAAGCATCACAAGAATGGAGAAGCATGAATCCTATGTATTCAATTTTGATATGAAGACAATTAATGACCTAGTACATGGTGGGGGGTGGGGAGTGGGAGAGCAGAGAGAGAGACAGAAGGAGGGAAGGGGTGGGGGAAAGGAAGAGCAAAGAGAGAGAAGGAGGGGGGTGAGGTCTTTGTTTGGGACACACCTCTTGGGGGCAAGACACAATTATAAGAGAGACTTTACCTAACAAATGCAATCAGTGTAACCTGGTTTCTTGTACCCTTGATGAATCCCCAACAGTAAAAAAGGAGAGAGAGAACTATGAATTCCTGAGAAAAGAAATAGCAGAATACATTAACAAATGGAAGAATATACCATGCTCGTGGCTGGAAAGAATCAATATGGTTAAAATGCCCATACTACCCAAAGCAAACTACAGATTTAATGCAATTCCCACCAAAGTACCAATGTCATACTTTGAAGAACTTAAAAGAAAAGTACTTCATTTCCTATGGAACCAGAAAAAACACCTAATAGCTAATACATTTTTTAGAAATAAAAACAAATCTGGAGACATCACATTATCAGACATCAGGTTGTACTACTCCATAGTGATCAAAACAGCATGGTACTGGCACAAAAATAGAGACAGAGATCTATGGAATAAAATAGAGAATCTAAAGATGAACCCAGGCATATAACACCATTTGATCTTTTATAAATCTAATAAAAGCATGCACTGGGGGTAAAAATTCCTATTTAACAAATGATGCTGGGATAACTGGCTAACCATATGTACAAAACTGAAACTGGACCTGCACCTCTTGCCATTGACAGAAATTGATTCTCACTGGATAAAACATTTAAATTTAAGACATGAAACAATAAAAATTCTAGAAGATAGTATGAGGAAATGCTTGAAAGTATTGGCCTGGAAAAAGATTTTATGAGGAAGACCCCCTTGGCAATTGCAGCAACACCAAAAATAAATGAGATTTTATCAAGCCAAAAAGCTTCTGCACATCTAAGAGTATCACAAACAAAGCAAACAGACAGCCTTCAGAATGGGAGAAGACCTTTTCATATTACAAGTTGAACTTGAAAAATCAAATTAAGCAATAATAAAAGAGCAAATAACCCCATTCATAAGTGAGCAAGAGATTTAAACAAAGACTCATCTGAAGATGACAGATGAATGGCCAACAAACACATGCAAAAATGCTCATCATCTTTAATCATCAGAGAAGTGCAAATCAAAACCATTCTGAGATATCACCTAACTCTAGTAAGATTAGCCTACATCACAAAATCCCAAAACTGAAGATGCTAATGTGGAGGTGAAGAGAACTAAACACTTCTACACTAGTGGTGGAATTGCAAACTAATACAACATTTACGAAAGGAAGTATGGAGAATTCTCAAAGAACTAAAAGTTGATCTTCCATTTGATCCTCCAGTTCCATTACTAGATATCTACCCAGAAGAACAAAAATCATTTTACCACAAAGACATTTGCACCAGAATGTTTACTGCAGCTCAATTCATGATTGCCAAGTTGTGGAAGCAACCTAAATGCCCATCAACCCATGAATGGATTAACAAACTGTGGTATATGTATACCATGGAGTACTATTCAGCCATAAGAAAAGACAAAGACTTTATATCTTTTGTGTTTACCTGGATGGAGTTGAAACACATTTTTCTTAGTAAAGTATCTCAAGAAAGAAAAAAGAAAATTCAATGTACTCAATACTAATATGAAACCAATATAACAATTACATGTCCACACAAATGATAAAACACAAATTGAGTTTGGTGGGACCACACCTATGGTTCATCTTACAAGGGTACATGTGAATCTTTCTAAATGTAGAATATAAATGTCTTAACACAATAACTAAGCGAATGCCATGAAGGCTATGTTAACCAGTTTGATGAAAGTATTTCAAATTGTATATAAAACCAGTACACTGTACCCTGTGATTACATTAATGTACACAGCTATGATTTAATTTTAAAAAATTAAAAAGAACCACACAAATAGAGCCTAGCAAGGGGGAGGGGAGAGAAGAAAGACAGGAGGGAGGCAGGCAATTGGCTGTATCTCATCTAATGTGCACAAAGTGAGGTTGCTCAGCATGCCCCTTAGGTGAAGGGTCAACTACAACTTGAACTTTATTTTGTTTTTTTTTTTTGAGACGGAGCCTCAAGTTATCCCCCTGGGTGGAGTACCATGGCATCACAGCTCATAGCAACCTCCAACTCCTCGGCTCAAGCAAGTCTCCTGCCTCAGCCTCCCAAGTAGCTGGGACCACAGGCGCCCGCCACAACGCCCGGCCATTTTTTGGTTGCAGCCATCATTGTTGTCTGGCGGGCCCAGGCTGGGGACTCGAACCCGCCACCTTAGGTGTACGTGGCTGGCGCCTTAGCTGACTGAGCCACAGGCGCCGAGCCCAGAACTTTTTTCTAAACAGCTTTTGGTTTGAGGAATAAGCAGAGTTAGTGTCACAATGACTAGGAAAGCCAAAGGTATGGGGAGGAGGGCTAGGAGAGGATATCAGAGCCCCAAAGCCAAACCATGCCAGCCACATGTTTATGCCCATAGTCAGTCTTAACCTTGATTTACAGTCCAGATGGTGAAAACAAACTAGTGTGTACCCCACTCCTACTTCAGACCCTGTTATTTAGAAAATAAGTCGGGCTTTTTGTCTACTCCAGGGTCCCTTTAATATGGTGGTGGTTCCCAGGGCATAATCCCCAGCTATTTAGGCCTCTGCACTCAACAGCTTCTGTGAAATGCTGCCTTGAGATCTCTTATAGCCATCAGGTGGCAGCAGTAATCCAATTTCTGGTCTAGCCCGGGAGAGGCTGAACTAGGATGGTTTCTCCTTTAATTATGGACACGGAAGTGTGGATATTTAGACATGAAAGAACATTTCTTAAATAGTCTACTGACAACCACAAATATTTAAATGGAAGAAAAAGAACAAGCATAGTAAGAGTCAACAGAATGCTTCAGAATCAACAGAATAAGTTCACTCTACTGAAGAGAACGAAGTTGTAGCATTTCCTGGCCTACTGTGCACCAAGCACTTTACCAAAAGCCTTGTAAGTCATCTCATTTGATCAATTTACAACCTTGCAAGATGGATGCCAAAGCCTCTATTTTGCAATGCAGAAACTGAAGCTGAAATAGGTCCAGTCTAAAGTCACAGAGAAATAAGTAACAGAGGCAGGATCTGAACCCCATTTGACCACCTAAGTCCATGAGCTATTTACTGTGTCAAATCATCTCTTAGGTCTCTTGCATTTGGGAGCTTCAGACACTAGTCAAAATGGGCTTTAAAAATGGCTTGGAGCTGGACCACGATATGTTAGTGTGTGTGTCTGAGCGTGTGATGGGGGAGGATTTACCAGGCAAATGGCAGGTATTTGATGGGGGAGGGATTGTGACTATTGTTGGGAACCTGTGTTTTATGTCCCAGTGCTTGTGCTACCCATAAAAAGCAAGACATGAATGATGCTTTCGAAATTTGAACCATCTGAAAAGTCAAGAGGAGGTTCTTGGAATGAGGGGAGTCCTGACCTAGAGGAGAGTTGTGTCCTGAAGAGGAACAAGAGGGCTTGTTTTACTGGGACAGTATTAACCTGAAGCAATAGCAATTGTATGTCATTGTGAAGGGTCAGGGAAATTTCTCTATATTTGTTGCATTTATTACGAATGATACATTACATCTCTGCTTCTTAATAGTAAGAGGAAAACATTATCGTCTCTTAATTTCCTGCACCTCTTTTCTCCCATGAATTTCCAAATTTTGGCTAGTTAAACCCCATTTTTAAGTTATCAAGTTTAGAAATTCATATTCTGTCCTACAACTGCAAATAAGAGCAGTTGTGATGTAATTAGATAACGAGTATTTATTACAGAACTGAACAGCATGATTGGTCAGTAGGAAAAAAATGTCATCTGCTAGGACTAACCGTATCCCCATCCCTATCCCCTTGTAAGGACACTCACTAAGATCAAATGGATTCTCTTCTTTTTTTTTTTTTTTTAACAGTTTTGGGCCGGGGCTGGGTTTGAACCTGCCACCTCTGGCATATGGGCCGGCACCCTACTCCTCTGAGCCACAGGCCGCCCTGGATTCTCTTCTTTAACGTGCTGCATATCAGGCATCTATACACAGCTTTCTTTCTTTTTCTTTTTCTTTTTTTTGAAACAGAGTCTCACTATGTCACCCTGGGTAGAGTGTTGTGGTGTCACAGCTCACAGCAACCTCAAACTCTTGGGCTTAAGCAATTCTCTTGCCTCAGCCTCCCAAGTAGCCGGACTCCAGGGGCCCACCATGATGCCCAGCTATTTTTTGTTGTCATTGTTGTTTAGCTGGCTCAGGCCGGGTTTGAACCCACCAGCCTTGGTGCATGCGGCGCCACTATGCTATGGGCGCCAAGCCTATACACAGCTTTCTTATAAATATTTGGCTCTTTTAAAAATGTTCTGTTTGCCTTTTCTTATTTTGATTGTTAGGAGAAAATAGTAACAACTCATTTGTTACATGGGCGGGATGTGCCCCCTTGACCATACTATTAATATTTATTGCACAGTGCACTACGAATAGTCTGTGCTACATCTGTCACTGTGCGGGTTTGTGTGTGTGTGTTTTCTGTTTTGTACTGTATTGCTTGGCTGGTTTCTCTGTTTGTTAGATCTCAGGTTTCTCCTTAATTGGGTTTGTCTTTGTGTTTTGTTGAAATACATCTTCAATAATTTCAGAAATTGTGCAGAGGGAGTATATTTTCCAAGGGGCTGTGCGTCTGAGATGCCCTCTTGCCGCTTTGATTGAAATTTCATGAGGGAAATGTTCTTTTAATTTCCCTCTTAACAGTCCGTAGTAATTCCTTGTTTTTAATCTAATACAAGGCACTGGAATTAATGTTAGTTGTGTAGCACATAGCTTCTATCAAAACTGAGTACTATTCTAATATTTTTAATAAGAGAGAATACACCAGTAAATGAGGCTGTTAAGTGAATCCTTTTTTTGGCTGTTGCCAGTAAAAAGAAACCCTCGCCCATTTCCGTTACTTCTTTGTAATATCAGTCAGACTTTTTTTTTTTTCCATACATTCTATTTCATTACTGTGAAGCCTCTGGAAAGGTTTTTAAAGCAGTATTTCTGTCATCATTTTGTGAGTCCCATTTTCACAACTTACTTAGAAGCAAAGTATTTTATGAGAAACTATGTGAGACCTAGAATGAGTGAAGCAGTAGTTTTTGAGCAAGATTCAGAAAATAAAGTCTTCCAGTAGACTTAAAGATAGAAAGCCCATCTGCGGAAAGAAAGACCCCTTCACCTACAAAAAAATGCCTATGGGTGTCAGAAAACTCCTTTTTTTCCTCTATAAAAGAGGGAAGATGGTTAAAGGACCGACCTAGTAGATAATTGAAATAAAGCATTTAAAACTGCACAATAGCCTTACCTTTAAATTAAGGCATGAAGAAGATTTCCCAGAGCTTTTGAATCTCAAGTTAGGATTGATAGAAGTACAGGTTTGAATGGGTAGGAAGCTGAAATCGAGGAAACGTCTGTGAAGATCTGAATGGAGGGGCCACCCCTTTACAGTTCATCTCAGTCCTTTATGCTGGACCCTCATTTCTTAGACTGCAAAACCTGAGGGTTGGCTCTGGGGAACAGTAGGACCACATCCTCAGCTATGTAATGTGCGTGAAATATACAAAGATGCACATTTAGGGGGAAACCTGGGAAGAGTCATTCACAAAGGGTTTGTTCCTCTGATTCAGGGTGCTAAAAGCTAGATGAAGGGGAAAAAAGAATTTAAAGGGGATTGAACATAACATTTTTAAAAGAGAGGAAAAGAGTCTGAAAACTATGGGGCTGTGGAGGTAGATTTTGAAACAGAGCCGAGTGAACCTCTGGGTGTCTGTGTAATAACGCTGACCAGGAGAAGAACGGATTTCAAGGAGGAAGGCCCTCACTGCTCGGTTTCCATTTTGTATTTAAACAGTTACTTTGGGGATTGTCTTCAATTCACTTGACCATGAATCTCTGATGCCATTAAAACGGCTAACAAATTACTGATAAACTACATATAGGTGGGTTTTGAGTAATTCCCTTGAAAACAAAATACTTCAAAAGATTTCTTATGTTCATTGAGTTGAAATGAGCTGAATTGAGTAAGGCTTAGCAATGGCTTTCATTGAATCATGAAAGTGTGAGATAACAATTTGTCCTGAGTGAGGTTGCAGCTGCCATCACCAGGTCTCATCCACTCAGCCACTCACACACGAAGGGCTCCACTGGACACAACTTGCAGCCCTACAGCTGAGCATTGTTGCAACCTGAGTGCGGCAACTAAGGACAGTGAGCAGAACAAAACCATTCTTCTTGAGAGCAAATATGCCTTTCTAGAGGTTGGAAATGATATCAAGATGTCCACCTGACAAACCTTGGCCTGAGGAAGGGCCACACCAGGCCTGGAGGGGCTTCCCCATGCAGGAAGCATGGTTTGTTCATTGGAGGAAAGACTAGAAACTTGTTTATCCCAGAAGGTTAAGGTAACTCCTTCTCCCCAAACTCTCCCTTCAAGAGAAAGAGATAACTAAGGTGTCAGTAGTGGGGATACATCACAATCTAATAGCAACACTGTGGCTTAGGTCCATTCTCTAGATAATGTGGGTTTTGTGTGACATTCCTGGCAATGCCCTAAAGCCCTACAAACTTGGGGGTACTTGTGCATCCATAGAGATTCACTTGTATACAGTGTCGCTTTCTGAGTTGTATCACACTGCTTTCCTGATTCTAACCATCGCTCACCATTCCCTATCAATTAATTAATCACTGTTTGGAAGATAGGGGCTTACTTTGTCAGCCTGGCTACAGTGTAAGGACATCATCATAGCTCACTGCAACCTCAAACTCCTAGGGTCAAGCAATCTTCCTGCCTCAGCCTCCCGAGAAGCTGGGACTACAGATGCCTGCTGTCACGCCTGGCTAATTTTTCTATTATTTATAGAGACAGGGTCTTGCTCTTGCTCAGACTGGTCTCAAACTCCTGACCTCAAGCAATTCTCCTCCCTCAGTTCCCCAGAGTGCTAGGATTACAGAAATGAACCACCATGTTTAGCCTCTGTATTAATGTAAATTGTCCATAATGAGCTCCAGGTATTTAAAATGACCTTTAAGTGTATAAAAGTTTTCCCTGATAAAACATGGCTTTTGTGAATGCGTATGACAGAGTCTTTCTTTGTCACACTGGGTAGAGTGCTGTGGCATCATAGCTGACAGCAACCTCAAATTCTTGGGCTCAAGTGATCCTCTTGCCTCAGCCTCCCGAGGAGCTGGGACTACAGGTGCCCATCACAATGCCTGACTATTTTTAGAGATGGGATCTTGCTCTTTCTCAGCTTGGTCTCAAACTCCTGAGCTCAGGCTATCCACCCTCCTCAGCCTCCCAGAGTGCTGGGATTACAGGCACGAACCACTGCACCTGGAAAAACATGGGTTTTGACTTCTCCTGCCTTGCCGACACAATTTACTTTTAAGAGTTACTTAGATAACAGATCTAGATAGGGATAGAGCAGAGGTTCTCAACCTGTGGGTCGCAACCCCTTTTGGGGGGATCTCCTGCATATCAGATATTGACAGCAATTTATAACAGTAGCAAAATTACAGTTATGAAGTAGCAACGAAAATAATTTTATGCTTGGGGGTCAACACAACATGAGGAACTGTATTAAAGGGTTGGGGCATTAGGAAGGTTGAGAACCACTGGATAGAGATATCTGGTTGGGCATTGATAAGACTTAATATAAGACAGAGGCTGAGGCTCAGCACCTGTACTCAGTGGCTAGGGCTCCAGTCACATACACCAGAGCTGGCCGGTTCAAATCCAACCCAGGCCCGCCAAACAACAATGACAACTACAACCAAAAAATAGCTGGGCGCCTATAATGCCAGCTACTTGGGAGGCTGAGGCAAGACAATCACTTAAGCCCAAGAGGTTGAAGTTGCTGTCAGCTGTTATGCCACAGCACTCTACTAAGGGTGACATAGACTCCGTTTAAAAAAAAAAAAAGAGGTTGACAACAAACTTCTGAGATCCTTATTTCTTGAAGTCATCTTTTGTATTTCTAAATATCTTACCCCAAATACTCAATTTCTAGAAGCATCTTGCCTTCACAGAGGCAAGCCCAGATACATACAGCAATTGCTGAACCTGTGGGATAGTCTGAGGGGGGCGAGAATGAAATGGATTCTAAGTGCTTTGCTATCACTGATACACAGTCAGCATTCAACAAACGATAAATTTCTTAAAATCCAGAATTAGGGGCAGTCTTTGGATTCTTCTTTTTTTAAGTCCTCTTTAAATATACTCATCTCATTTTTTTCATTCACATATAGATTCCTTCCCCAAATATCCATTGACAGCTTCCCATGTGCCAAGCTCAGTGCTGAGCTTGGGATAGAGCAGGAAGAAACCCCCAAACCCACAGGACACTGAGGACAGTGACTGACCATCTTAATGACATTTGCAGAGATTTTTCTCCTGATAAGAGGAAATCAAATCAGGGACTTGTGTGAAAGAATGGGAGACAAAGAGTACAAAATAAATAAAAAAGGATTTGTGGGGCCCTGAGTCTCCTTCTCAGTGTGGTCTGGAGCTGGCTTTGATGCCACTTTTGACCCTGTGGCTGGAGACCACGCTGAGGAATGTCCCGTCCTCAGCTCTGGCTCAAATCTACGTGTAGCGATGCCTTAGGAATTGCTGCCTGAAAACGAAGAAAAAGAACCAAACAATAACCGTAATGAAATAAAAGCCTTACAGCTAAAGAAAAACAAAGTGTCATGATTTGTGCATTTTTCTGCAAAACCAATTTGTTCTGTGGTGGAAGATAGAGTCTGCTTTTGATTTCTACGAGATATGCGGGAATGGGTTATGTACTCCGGGGAAAAACTGTTCTTACGGGAGCCCGAACGTGATGGATTCACTTCCTCGGTGAGGTTTATAATATGTGGCAGTTTTAGTGCGAGCAGGTATTTGGTCTATAAACTTGGAGAGCCCGGCATTAGTGGTAGCTCGTTTCTAAATGAAGAAGAATGCAGCTCTCCCTCTCGCTCTGGTTATTAGTCCTCCTGGGGATAAACAGGAAGATGAAGTGTTTTCCTGGTGGTGAGTTCGCCTGTCACGGTGATGTGCACACGCCCCACTGCCGGCACCTGCATGCAGCCCCACATACCCGCTATTTTTGTTGGTAGGAGCCGCTCACCTTGAGGCCCAGGTCTCATTCTGTGCTGATGGAGTCGGGGCTGTTTCCACGCCTGTTCAAATGCTCCCTCTCAATTGGATGCTCTACGATTAGCTGCTTTGCAATTAGACACTGGATCTGTGAACATCCAGTTTCTTGGTCCCTGGAGGCCATTTCATGTCCTCTCTCCTCAAAGCCTGCTCCTTGCAGTTTAAACGCTGCTAAAGAGAGGCAGACCTGCCAGGCAGCTGCTTCCCAGAGGGCCTCGGGGGCCACAGGTCCTGGGGCTGCGGAGACCTGCTCTGGGCCTCGCCAGCGTGCGTGGGAACTCGCCTTGTCATCTGTTTGAGAAGGCACATCATTCTGGGGGACTTATTCATGCTAACTAATCTTCTAAGATGCTGGCTGGCTGACAAATTAAAATGCCAATTTATTTATTTACTATTAGAAATATACTCGCCAAGCAATGTATCTGTGTCAGCCACTCAGTTTGTTCTCTTCGCACAATTAAAGTCTATTTGGAAAACCAAATTATAGATCATGAGTTTTCTTGGTGAGGGGAAAAAAGCCTCTAGAATGCTGCTCATTGGAATGTAAATGAGACAAATTTTCTGGAAGGCAAGGTTTTCATGAGGAAGCTTTCCATCCAACAAGCAGGCTGTGGTTCTCGTTTGTGTCTCCCACCATCCTTTGAAGATTTATTTGGTGGTGGAGGCTCCCCCCTGTCGCTGGCTGAGAACTGGGCTGCCACTCTGACTTTTCTGCTTACTCTTGGGGATAGACCGGCCTGTGGTCTAAGTCACAAACGTGGGCATGAGTTAGAAATGAAGAATGTATAGTTCAAGCTAGGAATCAAATTCAGTCTTCTTTCCCAGGAAGATCTCTCCTCTCCTTCTCTCAGCTGAGGCCTGTGGGAGCGGGGGTGGGGCGGTGGGGGACACCTGTCCCTGGCACCGTGGTTTTAGTCACCTTCTTCTCTCATTCCTCAATTTCCTCCTTTCTACTTGCTAATTGTTTCTTTTGGCCTCTCAAAGGATGGAATGTGGCAAAGGAAGAGGTTACTGAGCTTGAGGTAAGGACCACCATGCCCTCACTGCCCTCCTCTCCCTTTAGCCAAAGAACCCTTCTCATATATCCAATTTCCCCTTCCGAACTCTGAGCCCTTGTTTAGCCTTTGCCTGAATGACCCAGGGTGGGACTGGCTTTTATGTCTATCCTCTGAATATTTTGTTCAGGCACCTGACTTCGGAGTGGAACATCTATTGTAATTAAGATCCATGTACATTACCTTGCGTGTGTCTGTACAGGCTAAATTCCCAAAGCCAGAATTGTTACCTTGATCAATGTTTATGACCATAGCAGCTAAGAGTATGGGTTCCAGGGCCTATTGTTAACAAATGCCAGGGTCAAAACTTTAGTTTTAACATCCTAAAATGTTTTATATGCATTGAAAGCCTTAGAAATGTTCGTAACAACATCAAATGCTTATCTAGTACTTCCTACATCCCAGAGGGTATTCTAAGAGCTTTATCTATAATAAGTTTAATTTCTCAACAATCCTGTGAATTATGGATTAACATCATCTCCCTTTTGTAGATAAACCAAGGCAAGAAAAACAAAACAACTTGCCTAAAAATCACACCACTGGAAAACGATCCATTCAAACACTTTGACTCCAGAAGCTACACACTCTGAATCACTATGCTTCCTGATGCTCGTGGCACAAAGTAATGTACCTGGATATAAAGTACAGTATTTCTAATAACTGGAAACTAGATACAATTCATGTGTTTGACAATAAGAGATTAATTAAATAAAGGTGTATGAATGTGCTAGACCCCAAAGCATTTCAACATATGTGTTTTAGATGAATATTCACATATAAGAAATTTATAACTAGTAGTCAGGAAAATGCGAATGAAAGTAAGAACCAGATAGAATTTTATATCCATCACCCTTGGAAAAATGAAAAGGGCCATAACACACGGCACACTGACAAGATGTATGCTCTAATGGGAGGGAGAGTCCTTACTACTGTTTCTCAAGTAATCTGACAAGAGCTTCTAAAATGTTAAAAAAAAAATGCACATCCTTTGATCAAAATGAGAATCTATATTATAGAAAGGAAAGCATGTACTTAAGGCAAAAACTTAGAAATAATTGAAATGGTCATCGGTAGCACAATGGTTGACTCATCCCAACACATTCGTGCTCTGTTATATTACTGCAGCTCTTTAAAATAATGAATTAGATCTCGATTTATTGACCTGAGGAATGTCCTTGAAATATTATGTGAGAAAAAAATTGCTTTCATAATAATGTGTAGGGCAAGACCCCATTTCCGTAAAAAACAAACAAGAATTTTTGTATATTCTTGTGTATTATGTGTAAGTGTGAGGAAAAGTCTGGATAGTTACAGTCAGGATAACTTCGGGTACCTCAGGTGGGGAGCCTAAAGAGAAAGAGCGAGAGAGAGAGTGTGTGTGTCTATACATCTTTGGATTGTTTCATTGATTGCAGTAAGTATTTAACATTAAGAAATTTTAAAATTTTGGGGCAGTGCCTCTGGCTCAAAGGAATAGGGTGCTGACCCCATATGGTGGAGGTGGAGAGTTCAAACCCAGCCCTGGCCAAAACTGCAAAAAAAAAAGAAAAAAGAAAAAAAAAAAGAAATTTTAAAATTTTATTAAAGAAAAAAGTTAAGTTATATTAATACATTTATTAGCTCTTGTCAAATGAAAAGACTATGTATATACATATATGGATAGTTCTTATTTTAAGAAATCAATTCAAAATTATGTGCATGTGTGTGTGTGTTTAGGTGGAAAAAGAAAGCCTTGAAGAAATACTAAGTTCAAAGTGTTAACAGAGAGTATTTCTGAGTTATGGGATTTTTCTGAGTTATTTCTGATCTGTCTGTATCAAACAATTAACACATTAATTTTATAAAGAAAAATTGTTAGAAATTAAATATAGAGAAGCTAAAATAATGAATTAGCTTATATGAAAGGAAAAGAGTTAGAATTGAGTTTTAAGTAGAAAAGAGCTTTTAAAGAGGGTGACCAGTGAAACGGAGTCAGAGCGGAAAGTTGGAAAGTTGGCCGACCTTAAGGATGGCTGTCAGGTTTGAGCATGGCTGGCAGGTTTGAGCAGTCAGGCGTCTGGAAACACTTCGTCCAGCAGAGGGCGACGTGTCCTGCGTGGTTAGCCAACAATCTTTTCGCAACATATGACCTAGAAAGATTAGAGGCAGAGTTGCAATTTTGAAATTTCTTTTGTTTCACAGAGGCTGTATTTTCCATCTAAAATGCTCTGGTTTGTATCAAAGAATGCTGATATATAAAGGGGGGAAGAATTAGGAATAGAAATTTAGCAAGAAAAGAGACGAATTCAGGAAGACTTGTAATGCCGCATGAATGGAGTGTGGTTTGATGTGGTGCAGTTGGTCACAGCAATCCTGACGGGACACACACGGCAGAGGCAACTTGTGTTCATAAAGCTGTTCAAACATGTCCAGTGAGAACACCAGGGACTAAAGTACATATTTCACGTGACACCCCGGACTTAGCTATTTCAGCGAAAGGCAGATGATGTTTGTGACACTGTCAGTTACCATGTGCAGCTTTACAAGGTACATTTGGGGTGAGTGGGGTACATGCCGACTTCCAGAGTTTTAAGAGGGAAAGTAGTTTAGGAAAAATAAAGACTTTGCATTTCTTCCTTCTCTTGATAATATCCAACCCCGAGCTTTAGTTATATCAGATCTGGTATCTTTTCAGGATATAAATAATATATGGAGGAAAGGAAGTAAGGTAATTATTATAAAATTAGAGAAATGAATCTAATTAGTAAAAAATCCTAAGCTGCTTTACCATTTATGGTGTGTTAAATTTAACCTCTCATAGATCAGACCATATCATAAAACTGAAGCCGTTAAGGCTAATGACCAGAATTCTTGCTGTTTTTTAGAGGCTCCTGTTTAGGAAGAGGACAATAATATGAAATGAAGAATAGATGGAAATTCATTTTTTACTGTCCATGATGTCAGTTGCTCAGTGTTGAAGTCCCCTGTTGTGGGGAAAGTCAGTGGTCCCTCTTTTGTCCAGTGTAAGTGAGGTTAGAGTTGAGGGGAGGGGCCACAGTGCGGCCTATTGGACCTGCTTAGTGGCCATATCTCCTGGAAGGTGACTTAATGGTGAACTAGAATTCCTTTGCCTTTTAGGTCCCTTTTTGACCCATATTTCCCGTTGTTAACCTGCAATAGAAATAGCCCCAAATAAAAACCTGAAAATAAAAGCTACAAGTAAAAACTCTATTTGTTCTATGTTGGATAGAACAGAAAAACCAGACTCCGGGCTTTTCAACTCAATTCGAGTGGATGCTAAGGAAGATTTTTCTAATTAGGCACTTCTGTAAAAATTCATGACATGTAGATAAGAAATAATCATACACCTAGAGGCTGATCATTGAGGAGAGCTTCCTTGTTTGTGTTTTGGAGGACAGACTTAAGGGTGTCTTTACAAAGTCACCCTGTGACCCCATCCTCCTGGGATCCCGGGACTTTTATCTCTGGCCACTCTTTGTTTATGGGAGCCTTTTCTTCTGCCCATAAATACACTCCACTCTACTTAATCCTTTAAAACTGACCATCCACCCAACCCCCCAAAACTTTCCCTCCACCTCCAACCCTTTCTACTTCCTGTCTTTATCTTTAGTCTAAATTCACTAGAGTCTGACTTTTCCCTACTGTGCCACCTCTCATTCTCTCCCAGTCATTTCCAAACTCATGTTCAAATTCACCTCTCTACTGAAGGTAAAAGTGAGCCCAGATGCCACATTGCCAACTTCTCTGAGCTCTAAGGCATTGCCACGTCAATCCCTCTTTCCCGTAATTCTCATTCATTGGCCTTTGCTTTTTCTCAGTGGTCCTTGCTGGCTCAGTCTTTGCCTGGTATTTTAGAATCTGGTGTTTTACAAGTTGTGTCTCTGGCTTTGGGATAATAGAATGAAATCTATTCATTTCTGGTACTAGGCTTAGGTCAGGGACACAGGATGACTAAATCATTACCTCCTGCTGGGAACCTTGGACACACTGTGTAACATTTCTGAGCCTCAGTTTTCTCACGTGACCGTAGATGTTGTACATACCTGGGATCCGGATCTACCTTTCCAGCTCCCTAGGCTGCGTTCCCAGCTACAAGCCCCACTGGAGCGGAGGGAAATGCCTCCACATCCCCCTTCTCCAGCCTCTTCCTTTCTTTCTTTTTTTTAATTTTCTTTCTTTTTCTTTTTGTCAAATCAAATTTCAAACTGATAGATTCCTTTTTTGTTTAATTGTTGGGGATTCATTGAGGGTACAAGATGTGCCACACACTGAGACCCCACCCCCACCCTCCTTCCTATCTTAATAGTCCCTCTCATGCTTAATGGCAGGAATATTAGTCTAGACACAAGCTAGAAACCTGGGAGTCAACTTCTGTTTTCCTCCTGTCAACCTGCACCTCCAGTAACCCTCCGAGTCTATCACTTGTCCATCAGAAATGCTGCTTAAGAACCCGCCCCTTCTTCACTGCCCAGACCTCCTCGTTTCTCCCCTGGTCAATACTATAGGGGCCTTTTTCTTTTTTCCTGTAAGGTTCATACCAACCAAAATTCATTCTCGCCATGCTTCCGGAGTGACTATTTAAATTATAAGTTTGCCTTATCTGCTCTAAAAGACTTCAGTGGCTCCCACTGTCTGTAGGGTAAAGTACAATCATTTGTAAAAACACTCTCAGTTTTGTCCACAACCTCCTAGTCCAGCCTCATATCACTTCCTTCTCTCATCCAAGCATCCCTCGTGTCAGCTGGTGTTTACTGAACACTCTTGGAGGAGTCAGGCTCCTGGGCCATGGTTTATGTTCTGTTTACAGGGCTTTTCTCCTAACCCCCCACATGGCAACATTCCCTGGTTTTCAAAGGACTCTTCTTACGTGGGACCTTCTTTGATCCTTCTCTGGAATGCTAAATCACTCCCTATTCTCTCATGTGCGTACAGAGCTTTGCTCCCCTTTCAATGTGCAGCCTCATCAGATTGCGTTGGTAAATGTTATCTTATCTACTTATTGAGCAAGGACCGCATCCCAGGCATTTTACCCTCTTAATAGCTTATCATGGCCTTGCAGCCAGAACTCAACAAATACATGTGGCATGAAGAAAGTAATATAAAAAAAAATACTACCAGGGCCAGGGTTATACGAGGGCAAAGCCAATCTTGTATTGCTACAAACACTGAAGCTATATTTGTTCCTGGGCCCACCAAATACCAGAATATTCACCCCTGGAACTAACCCTAACCTGTGACCCTCAGTCTGGAGCTGAAGGTGTAAAGCCAAATAGAGGACCATTTGATCCACGTGAGGGCAGCACAGTCTCTTCCACAACCCTACCCAAGTCCCTGGGGCCCAGATCTCTCACCCCTCGGGTCCATGTATAGCCAAAACCACAGACCCAGATTTTCCCTGCCCAAGACCCAAACTTAAGAACCTTTACTTTTCCTTCACCGCTTTCTTCTGGATTATAGAGGGCTTTAATTGTAAGGAGATCGACATAAAATCAGGTGTGAAGGTTAACACAGATTGCTCACCCCCAAGCGCTGGAGTAGTTTGACTTGCTCACCGTATTCCTAAGTTATGAAGAAGCGTCTGGTAGAAACGGCATAGTCAGTTGCACAGTGCTCTAAGGCGCACCACCTTTCGTGCTCCCAGGGTTTTCTGCTGGTTAAAGACAAGTGGCTGGATATACAGACCCATGCATAGCACCTAAGGTTATACCAAGTTTCCCACAAGGATTTTCTTTCCACCACATCCCCACTTTTGAGAGCAGGCAGCCATAGCTGTGCCAGTTTGCCATTTCTCTCTACTTGTTTTCAATAATCTCTCTTTGGTTACTTTGTAGAAAGATTTCCGTCTTTTCTTGCTTTCTGTCTTCTAAAGTGTTTATTACTAGAAGACTCAACTTTCAGATTCTCCAAAGAAAATTCTTCCTCAGGAAAGGTAAGAGGTTAAAGAAGATGTAGCTGAAATGAGTTTCTTTTTTTGGCTCTGCAAAAGTGATTGCAGCAAAGGCAATAGTTGGAGGCAATAACTTAACAAATGGCTTTAGAAATGAGCTCTTCACTGTAATTTGAAAGAGCTCTCTATGAATCCTATTTTATAATTACTGCCTGGTTCTTACAGGGCACTCTCAAGCTTGAGTGTCGCCAGCTTCATTCCTCAGGTGAGCCTTCTGGTTAGCTGTGCCCAATTTGACACATTGCACTGAACTCTCACCCAGTGGTTTATTTGCTGATGACTATTTAATTACACCTGGCAGCCTTCAGCAATCTCAATGATTAAGAATTGGGATCTTTTGTTCTATTAATCTGCCTGGATTTCTTTTCATCTAATGAAATCAGAAATCTAATGAAATTCCTAGTTGATTTTCAATATACCTAGAGAAGCTCGGTTAGAAGAAATAGAAGGTTAGAAGAAGATGGAGTAAAGATGATGGTGGTTGACTTTCCCAAGATCATTCTAATCAGGTGTCCTCAAACTATGGCCTGCGGGCCGCCAGGTGTGTTTGCCACCACTGCCTGTCCTGCTTAGCAGCCGACTCGTCCCGGGGCCTGCAGTCCGGCCCTCCAGTGGTCTAAGGGACAGTGAACTGACCCCCTGTTTAAAAAGTTTGAGGACCCCTGTCTAAGTCATCAGCAATTGGGGTAAGAACTTGGAAATTGGGGTGGCTTGTTCTGCTTAGTTAACATGGGCCATAAAATCTAAACAGTATTGTTCTATTCTCATATGGGCTTCACTCATCCTTGCTTGTGTGTGCCTGTGTGTGTTCAGGAGATTCTGAACTCCTACAGTTAGTACTTCCCAGCTCTAAAATGTGAGGCACTGGAGAGTTGCACACAGTGTGTCCACATACTCCCAGTCGCTCCTTGAGATCTTCATGCCTGTACTAAACAAGCGGTCCTGCCAAGCTTTACAGAAGAATCGGAGGTTAAGGCATTTGAAATGTAGACTGTTATAACTTCCACTTTTTCTTTGCTATCACTGAGGCTGGATGCTCTGTTGAAATGGAAGGAAAAGGGGGAAGGAGTGAGAGGAACAGCAGTGATCTAGAATCTCATCAATGTTGCCACTGATTTCTGTGGAATTATCAGTGAATTTGTATTCTTTACTAAAAGAGGTAAGATTCTACCAACTTGATTGTTTCAAAGCTAGGAAATGCTGGGGTTGGTAAAAGAGGGAGGGAGAAGAAGGTGATTATGCAAATGTACACCTTGTGATTGGTCTGCTAGAACATGCACCTGCTAATTGAGATAAATATTAGGAGATGAGAAAATGGACAGAAGTAAATGCTTTTTCCTAAAACAGAGAAATCAACATGGCCATGGGCAGAATCTGTTTCTGTGATCTGTACTGATACTCAAAAGTAATTGGACCTATGTATAAAATGTGACACCAATCTGATCATCTAGGTAGTCTGAAGAGAGTATGCATTTGGGGAGACTTTGTTCTGTTTTCAATGCCTTGTCTTCAAGGACTTCCAAATTGTTCAGCTAAATTTAGGTTGTCCCTTTAATTACCCCTTTCCCATCACCACCCATTACCACTTCTGAATGATGACTTTGTGCATTTTTCAATTAAGAGTAATGAACTGCTCTCTTAATCTAGTTCCATCATTCAACTTTGTTCCAAGGAGATTCTTTATAGATAATTTCCATTTTAATCAGAAGTGAATGGAACTATTGCCTTTAAAGTGGACCATCTGTGGGTTTACCAGGAATTTTATCAACTTTGATCTTTATTCAATTTAACTTTCTGCCAGAGCTCCAGTAAAGTTCTTTTAAGTTGGCAGAAAGCAGAGCTCAGAGAGGAGGTAGTACCCTTGAACTCCCCTGGGAGGGGTGGGAGAAGTTGATCCAGAGGGTGAAAAAGAGAGTGGGTGTACAGAGACTGCAATGCCAATCTTGGAACATTCTGGAAAAGCCAAGTCCTCAACATGACTCCACTTTCAGACTCTTTGGGGCTTGCAAGGTAATCTTAAATAGACATTCCCACCCCCAATGTTGGTCTCAGAAGCCCTGATGCCAAGAGACAGGCACATGGATGGGTCCAGGCTCTCCCCAGCTCTGGAGCAGGACAGGGAGGGAAGGATTGGTGTTGGTTTCAATCCCCAGCACAGCCTTCTGGAGTGCAGCTTGTGCACACACAGCAGAGGCTTTGCTTCTCCAGCTTCCAGGTACTTCTCTGGCCTTTGAAGTGGAGTAATTTAGGCCTACAGATCCCTCAGTATATAAAGAATGCTCCCTGCTCTCTGTGCAGGAAGCCTGGGTCTCCTGTCCTCTACTCAGTCATCTTCTACAGTTGGGTAGGAAATATTCTTGGCTAGCCTCGGACCTAATCTATTTATTTTCTCCTTCTTTTTTAAAACAACATCATAAAGGCAAGCAACATACAGTAAATGGCATAGAGTTAAGGCATATAATTTCCTAAGTTTTGACATGTGTATTTACCCGGGAAACTATCCCCTCGATCACTGGAGTGGCATGAACTTCCCTTCACTCCAGAGGTTTCATGGTGCTCCTGTGCGCTCTCTCTTTTTGCCCCATCTCCCAGAAAACACTGGTCTACTGTCTGTGACTATAAGTCATTTTTCACTTTCTAAGATTGTATGAAAATAGAATCATCTTTTTTGTTTGATTTCATTCGCCCAGCATAGACATTTTAGATTATACATGTTGTTACATGTATGAATAATTCATTCCTTTTTATTGCTGAGCAGTAATCCATTGTATGGACATTCCACAGTTTGTTAGCCTGTCCATGGATTGTTCCTTTCATTGTATTTAATAGGATCATAAAGTGGGTAGACCTACAAGGGGTTGGTTTTATAAATCACTCAATCTAAGGAAATCATTGTACAGATTAAATAACTGAAGTCAGAGCACTAGAGAGTCTCCTTGAAGTTTATTTAAAATGTGGATTCATAGCTGGGCATTGTGGCAGGCGCCTGTAGTCCCAGCTACTTGGGAGGCAAGAGAATTGCCTAAAACCAGGAGTTGGAGGTTGCTGTGAGGTGTGTGACACCATGGCACTCTAATGAGGGTGATAAAGTAAGACTCTGTCTCTACAAAAAAATAAAAAGTGGATTCATATGTCTTCCTGCCATTCTATTCCAGTGATGGGGTGGACCCTGAGACCCTGCACTTTTAACAACAGCCTTTGGTGATTCTAATCCAGATATATAGTCTACTATACTTAAGACACCAAATAATTTAAATAATATGTTCAAGATCATAGAAGGTCAGGAACAAAGACTGGATATAAATTAAGCCCACAGTTTTTGATTTCTAAATTGGGAGCTCCTTCCATTTCGTCATGACCACACCCAATGCCATCAAGCACAGGGGAGGAAGCCTGAGGCCATCTGGTAGCAGGAATCACTTTGCCTTCTAATGAAAGACGGTGACACAGCTCTAGGAATCTGAGCACTTTCCCTGGTTTCCAGAAGAGGGCACTGATAACAAATCCTTTCTTTTATGCTGGATTTTCTTACTTTCCCTCCCCTCCCCCTCATCCTTCCTCTTTTTTTTTTTTTTTTAATTTGGGGTTGTTTTTGTGGGGGGATGGGGTCACTAAACTTGCAAATATGAAAAGCAACAAAGTGAAAGAGCCAGGGTGTGGGTGGGGGAATTATTTTACCTCAATAAAAAGCCAGGGCCCCCTACAGAAATGTCTTGAATTCATGACACTTTTATTACAACCTTGTCTGTAAGTGCAGTCCCTTGCTGGCTCCTGGTCTCTAGTTTTGTGAGTCAGCACTTTCTTTCCGTGACCTTCTCAAAACTGTAGAGATACAGGCCGGGAAGAACATGCGGAAGGAAGGACAGTGAAATTTAACCAGAGCTGAAGACACTTGACCTTTAGGAACAACAATCGTCATTCTCCTCCTCTTACTTTTTCTATCTCTTTCCCTTGAATATTTAGGGAGGAAACCACAAACCCTCTAGGGTGTATTTTTCCCTCTAGTGGTTGTAATTTCAGTGACCTTTGGGGCTGCCTTCCTCTAAACTCTGAAAATTTGAACTCAGATGGTAAGGCCTGAATCCCAGAATCAATACCTGGTGGCTGAGAATGTTGCTTCTAAGCAAGGGTGTCAGGATTGTAAAAAAAAGAAAAAAAAAAAGCAACCAAGCAATAACACATCCATTGAAAGAAAAGGGAGCATGAGTCTAACCCAAGCTGTCAGAAAAATTTAATTCATCT
The DNA here is from genome assembly GCA_963574575.1 of Galagoides demidoff. Lineage (NCBI taxonomy): Eukaryota > Metazoa > Chordata > Mammalia > Primates > Galagidae > Galagoides > Galagoides demidoff. The sequence continues at coordinate 28,155 of CAUYQV010132539.1, forward strand.
TTGATAGTTTTGGCATTTTCCTAACAATACTTTCATGATGAATTGGGTAATTCAAATGCACTCGCTACCTTTGAAGCCCCAGAATGAAAGCCAGCTTTTGCCTCAATGAGATGAAATAAGACAGGGCTTTGAGAACTCAAAAGCTTCCTTGGGCAGCACTGTGAGAAGGCGCATGGCGTTCCCAGGCCCTCAGTCCTCCCTGCCTCTTCCCTCTGACCGGGCATGTGCATTCCTCATTAGATGCTAAGCATGCCTCACAAAGAGTCTTAAGTATCTTGTGTTATCTACATGTACATTTTAACATAAAAGGCTTTGTCTTTGAGTCACAGGGCTTGGTAATGAGACAGAAGTTCTAATCTGTGTTCATCTACTTACCACTTGTGGGCCTGTAGGCAAGCCATTTAACCTTTATGAGTCTATTTCCTCATCTGTAAAATGGTAATGATGATAATGATATGCACATTTGTGAGTGGCTGTAGGGATTAGAGATAAGATATATAAAGTGCCTGGACCATAAATAGTAATTAAAGGCATGTCACACATGCACGTGTCAGGCGTTCAGGTGACAGAAACGCTGGGCCTTTTTCTATTGACAAGAGGATTTTCCCAGCACAACTGAAACTGGATGACCAGAATGGAGAGAGGTAGCTGCCTACTCCATTAGGGTGGTTCTACATGCCTCATGTCTACCTAATTTGTCTACACACATTCATTGTAATCAGGGAGCTCACGTCTTTGGATCTTTTATGAGAGCCATTAAGTTAACTGGGTGCGTGTTGAATTGAGAAGGGACTCCAGTGTACTTGTGAGGCTAGCTACTTAAGGGTTGCTGCATTTGAAATGCAATTATAGGATAAAAACATATACAGAATGACAAGTGATTTCCACAAGTCTGACAAGGAAATTAATCTCATTACCTTATGGTCACACTTCCATGACAATACAATTTATTTTTTCCCAAACTGTGTAACTGTGTTGATGCACGTACACGTGCTCCTTGACGGCCTATTTCTATCCCCAAGCAAAAAATATATACAATAAAATCTGTCTTTTTCATAATCCAGTTTGTTATTTCTTGAATGTGTTATGACAGAAACGTTCACTGTGATTTCTGTTCTCCGATAATGAGAAGCTGTGATAGACATTAAGAGAAGAGGCTTCGAGTGGAAAATCTCCCCAGATTTTTCTCATTGCCTCCCTCCAAATTTGATATGCTGCAGTATTTTTAGTCTTGTTATTACAGTGTCAGGGTGGAGATGGATCATATTGAGGAAACAAAGAAAAAGTGCTAGAATCTAAAAACGTGTAAACAGTTCTCAGGAGACATTCTGAAGAAGTGTCCTAATGCTTGCTGAAGATTAAACGAGTTTATTCTTGACATCATTGCCTATAATCAGTCATGAGTAACCCACTGGTAGCATATTTGTTAAATTCCTTTGCTAAAGGTAAGAACTACTGAAATTGCATGAAGCCAGTGGGAAAACATCTTGCAATCCTCACTCTAGCACAGATACCAGTCTCCAAGAGGAGGTAGTTTGCCTGAGGCTGAGTGGTTCTTGGGAATCTCTAACTTCATTAACCCCAGGGGACTGGAATTCTATACTTTGTGGGACTAGACAGTTACTGAAACATCTGCCTATGGGCACCCACCTTAGTAAAGGGATCATTTTTTGATAGGCTTTAAAGCTCAGAATAATTCCAAAACAGTCCTCCTGGTACTGAACAACTATTTATCAGTCTTACAGCTGGAACCATTGCTGTCCCTGCCCTGAAGCTTTTGTTGAGGTCTTCTTCCAGTCCGTCGGCTCGGGGTTTAATCTGGTTAATCCTGCTGAGCTCTGGAGCTCTGTTACTGCCATAGCTCTTCCTTAGTCCAAGCAGGGAGACAGCGTTTCGATTCATGAGAGGTCTGTGTTTTCCAGCACGTTGCTGCACTGTCAGAAATATGTGGCAAAAAGGAAGCCATGTTTTCCCCTTCCAGATGAGAAATGTTGGTAGTTTCTCAAACTCAGATAAAATTAAATGGTATATGTTTCTCCTGCATAGTATACATGCTGGTAGGTGTGTTACAGAAGTTGGTTCGTGATAATCAGGGGTGTTGTCCTCTTCCCATTTCCACAGGGTCACAGAGTGGGCAGAGAGGGGTCCACAGCATAAAGGGGATGAAACTGGGCCCAGGAAAACTCAGGTTAGAAGGGTGCCTTTGCCTCTATCAACTTCTTTTTCTAGTAATCAAAATATTTATGGAAATTATCAGTGGTCTGTATTATGTCAGTGGCATGAACAAGAGACAAAGGGATGGATTCAAAAACATTAAAAAGGTAGTTTCAAGAGGATTTGGTGACTATTATTCCTTTCTTGAGGCCACCTTAAAAATTGCCACAGACTGGGTGGCTTCAAACAACAGACATTTATTCCTTCACCTTCTGCAGGCCAGAAGTCTGAAATTCTTCAAAGGACTTGGCAGAGAACCATCTTGCATCTTCCAGCCTCTGACGCCTCTAAGTGTTGCTGCAGCTTTTGCCCTTGTCTTCCCACGGTCTTCTAGGGTCTTCCTCTATCTTCTGTGTCAGATCTCCCTCTGCCTTTCTCTTATGAGACACTTGTTCTTGGATCTAAGGATCATCCAGATAATCCAGGATGATCTCTTCTGGAGATCCTTAAGGATATTGCCAAGGACCCTTTTCCCAAATAAGGTCACATTAAACAAGCTCAGGATTAGGACATGGACATATCTTTTGGGAGGGCACCGTTTAACTCACCACAGTGATTAAGTGAACATATTCTTTTTTGATTAAAGAGGTTCCAACAAGGATGAATCCCAAATCTCTGGCCAGCACAGATGGTAAGATTGTGGGGGCAAATACCTGGAGAGGCAGCATTAGAGGAGATGCCATTTTTGTTATTTAGTTTTATGCACTGAGTTTAAGGTAGGGCATGGAGGGCAGAGACACTTGACTTCACTGTTTTATCTCATATCAACCCAACCTTGAGACTTCCAATAATTCTGTCAATGTTATTTAATTAGCAGTCACAAAAATGGATAAAAGCTACAACTATTTCTGAGTTGGGCCTTACATTATTATAATATCTTTGGAAAATTTTCCTTTAAGAATACTTCAAGTTTAACAGTGTGATTTGTGATGAAAATTAATTTTTCATTTATATCCTAGAAGCAGTTAGTCATGATTTGAAGTATCCTGATCAGGAATACACACTCCAGGCATGATTACCAAGCACTTCAAATATTGCCATGGAAATCTGTACCTGAGGGTTTGTTAATTAGCCTAAGAGATGTTAAAAATAACTTTTCACTACTAAAAAGAGAGGTATTCAACATATGTGTTGACGCTTAACTCCCATCACCCTTACATAAAAACTCACGAGGCTCTGGCAAGGCCAGCCACCCACTGTTTTCAGAGTGGCCCTGAAGTATAGCGCTCCTTTAGTCCTGGGGCTCCACCATGGCCTGATCAGAAAGTTGCCTTTTCCCACCACTAAGCCCCATAGCATCTACCTTGGAGAGTGTCCTTTATGTGCATGCTCCACCCCTAGGTAAGGAGAGGTATATGTTTTGGTGCTTTATTATCAATACTAACTAATATGACATGCTTCAAAGGCATAACTGTTATTTGATAATTGCTTCAATAAATGAATAGCAGTTTTGATTATTCAAGTAATAGTTATTACTGGAAGAATAATAACTTCAAACATTTTGTTTATTAAACCTGTGTGATTTGAGGGAGTTACAACAATATTTCATCAGTTTAGAAACTACAAAGGGGATTAGCTGTAGCATATAATTTAGCAGTGCTGTTCACTCTGTATATCATTAAGTCACCACTGGGGTTCTACTTCTGAAGGTGCCCATATTTTATTACAAAAAAATGAAAGGGATTTATTGAAGAGAGATCATGGAAATATTCAGACCAAGCTTGAACTTGGGTAGCTATGTAATACTTAAAAAAAAATCATTTTATGTTTCCAAGATTAAAATTTGAATAATGAAGAGAAAATGGCTTTCAAAAATGAGGGAAATGAGTCAGTTTTAGAGAAGACTGCAAGCAAGGACTGTGGAATCCTGGCTACCTGCTTATTACAGCTTTTTGTTAATCTTATTTTCTGTTTTTTGGTGAAGAAATTCAAGACTAGGCTGAAATAGGAAACATGCTGAAACTTTTATTGGAAGAATCCTTCTGAAGAAATTTATGTAACAATGGAAAGGTAAACATTTAGAATTGAGATTACTGTTGAAATAGAATCAGTAAGTATTTTATAGCTACCCAAGTCTGAGTTAGGTCTGAAACCAAACAATGGAAGTGGCTTTTGGACAGAAAGTTTTACCTGGAAGGGAAGAAAAGGAGGAGGAAGGGAATGGAAACAGAGCAAACCCAGTGAGAAGATTTGATTCTTGTAATCGTGGATGGACTCATGGGCTCTTCACAGCAGGGGTTCTGTTTTCTGTCCCCTCAACCATATTGTAGACCTGGTCACCCTGGCCTACCTCCACTTCAGGCGGTAGGTATGATTCCCACTGCTCTAACTGTTAGGATGCTTTGTCTCACACTGAGCAGAGCTGCCTCCCTTTCAGATTTGATGGGTCCTGGTTCTGTCCTCTGAAATAGATAGACCAATTCTTCTCCCTCTTTGGTCTGACAGCCTTTCAAATGTTTAAAGACAGCTGCCATCTCCCTTCCCTGTTTTAAAGTAATGGACAATCAGGGACAGTTATAAGCATTTGAGGTTTTGGATGTCAGGGCCATTCTGGGAAATTTCACACCAGCTCTGTCCAGACAATCTAGGCAGAGCCACCTGACAGCCTACAGAAGAGTCCTAAGACAGATTTACTTGACATCATCTGTGTACCTCTCAATTTGGTCAAAAGAAATAAAAATTTTCTTTTATATTCTTATTATTTATTTTATTATTCTTTTATCAGGAATAAAAAATTCTAAAGCAATTTTAAGTGCTTTCTTCTCAAGTAAGAGGTAAATAAAGTTTGATGGTCATGAATTGTGATAAGATTTTTCAATTGCTATTTTCATTTATTATCAGCTCAATTTTACATCCTTAATCTTTTGATGCAAGAAGAATGAATTCAGTGGAAATAAAAAATCAACAATGGATGGCGCCTGTAGCTCAGTGGGTAGGGTGCTGGCCACATATACCCAGGCTGGTGGGTTGGAACCCAGCCTGGGCCAGCTAAACAATGACAACTGCAATAAAAAAAAATTAGCCGGGCATTGTGGCAGGTGCCTGTAGTCCCAACTACTTGGGAGGCTGAGGCAAGAGAATCACTTAAGCCCAGGAGTTTGAGGTTGCTGTGAGCTGTGACACCAAAGCACTCTACTGAGGGCAACAGAGTGAGACTCTGTCTCAAAAATTAAAAAAAAAAAAAATGAAAGCCTGGGCACAGTGGCTCATAAATGTAATTCTAGCACTCTGGGAGACCAAGGCAGGTGGATTGCCTGAGCTCACAGGTTCAAGACTAGCCTGAGCCAGAGTGAGACCTCATCTCTAAAAAGACCCCTATCCTCTGAAATACATAAACAAACTTTTCTCTCTCTTTGGCCTGACAGCCTTTCCAAGTTTAAAGTTGTGGCATGTGCCTATAGTCCCAGCTCCTTGGGAGGCTGAGACAAGAGAATTGCTTGAGCCAAAGAGTTTGAAGTTGCTGTGAGCTGTGATGCCATGGCATTCTACCGAGGGCAACAAAATAGACTCTGTCTCAAAAAAAAAAAAAAGAAAGAAAAAAAAGAAAAGCAAATATTCAATGTATTCAATACTAATATGAAGCCAGTAGATGATATAATTCATGCCCTCATAGGAGAAAAACTCATTTCAATTCAAGTTGGAGGGAGGCGGAGGGAGGGTAGAGAAAAGGGGGGTTGGGGTGCTCCTACTTAATGAGTACAATCTAGGTGTGTATGGGTGCAGGACATAACTACAAGAAGAACTACAAGTGATCCCATCTCAGGGTGGACAAGGGACTTGAAGAGAAACTTCTCTGAAGAGGACAGGCACACGGCCTACAGAAACATGAAAAAATGCTCATGATCCTTAATCATCAGAGAAATGCAAATCAAAACTACTTTGAGATATCATCTAACTCTAATAAGATTAGCCCATATCAAAAACTCCTCAAACCAGAGATGTTGGTGTGGATGTGGAGAAAAGGGAACACTTCTGCACTGCTGGTGGGAGTGCAAACTAATACATTCCTTTTGGAAAGATGTTTGGAGAACACTTAGAGAACTAAAAATAGACCTGCCATTTGATCCTACAATTTCTCTACTATAAAGAAGACCAAAAATCACACTAGAACAAAGATATTTGTACCAGAATGTTTATTGCAGCCCAATTCATAATTGCTAAGTCATGGTAGAAGCCCAAGTGTCTATCAACCCATGAATGGATCAATAAATTATGGTATATGTACACCATGGAATATTATACAGCCTTAAAGAAAGATGGAGGCTTTACCTCTTTAATGTTTACATGGATGGAGCTGGAACATATTCTTCTTAGCAAAGTGTCTCAAGAATGTAAGAAAAGGATCCAATGTACTCAGTCCTACTATGAAACTAATTTGTAGCTTTCATATGAAAGCCATTATAGCCCAAGAATATGGGGAAAAGGGGAGAGGGAGGAGCGAGGGGGGATGGGTGGAGGGAGAGTAATTGGTGGGACCACACCTATACTGCATCTTACAGGGGTACATGTGAAACTTACTAAATGTAAACTATAAATGTCTTAACACAATAACTAAGAAATGCCATGAAGGCTATGTTAACCAGTTTGATGAAAATATTTCAAATTATATATAAAACCAGCACACTATACCCCCTGACTGCATTAATGTACACAGCTCTGATTTAATTAAAAAAAAAAAAAGAAGAACTCTACCTAACCAATTCAAATATTGTGACCTAGTTGTTTGTACTTTCACATTAACCTGAAATTAAAAAAACAAAAGGAGAAAAAAATTGTTTTAAATATCCATTGTGGTCTGTAATTTACTCTAAAATACTTTAACATAGATAATGATTTAATTTTAGTGTAGAGCTTTAGTTTGGAGTCCATCCAGTTGGTGATTATTTACCATTTGAAGTGCCATGATTGAAAATGCGTGTGGGAATGGTTGGTCCCCCACTGGAGAGACTCCAGGGAGAAGTCCGTACTCCAGAGAAGCTGCTCTAATACTCCAGCAAGTTTTCTTCTTAAGTTTTGATCAATTCCAGGTATAGTATTAGAAATAGGTTTATGTTTATTAGAAATTGTTTCTTCTTTATTATTTTCTTTTATTCATTTATTTGAAACAGAGTCTCATTCTGTCGCCCTGGGTAGAGTGCCATGGTATCATTATAGCTCACAGAAACCTTGCACTCTTGGGCTCAAGTGATCCTCTTGTGTCAGTTTTTCTATTTTTAGTAGAGATGGCGTCTCACTTTTTGCTCAGGATGGTCTCAAACTTGTGAGCTCAAACAATCCACCTGCCTTGGCTTCCCAGAGTGCTAGGATTACTGGTATGAGCCACTGAACCTGGCCTATTATTTTCTTTTAAAAAACTTTCTATTTTTTTGAGACAGTCTTACTTTGTCATCCTCTGTAAAGTGAAATGAAATCGTAGCTCACAGCAACCTCAAACTCTTGGGCTCAAGTGATACCTCTTGCCTTACAGGCACCTGCCACAATGCTAGGCTACTGTAGAGACAGGGTCTTGCTCTGGCTCAGGCTGGTCTCAACCCTGTGAGCTCAGGCAATCTACCCAACTCAGCACCTCCCAGGGTGTAAAAACTTTTTAATTATTATGGGTACATAATAGTTGTGTATATTTGTGGGGGTACATTTGATGTTTTGATACTGGTATAGAATGTGTAACGATCAAATGAAGGTAATTGGGTTCTCCATTACCTCAACCATTTATCATTTTTTCTTTGTGTTAGGAATATTCCAATTTTACCCTTTTAGTTATTTAAAAATGTGCAATAGATTATAGTTAACTATAGGCACCCTGAGACCATTAGTAATAATAAAGAGTTGCAGATTTGCTGAAAATATTGTAGAGGCATTCCTGCTCTTGCATGCACAGGGCATAAGAATCTCACCATCCCCGATAGCCTTCAGAATGGCACTCTTGACTTATGATTCCAAACCGCAGGTTCAGGTTTGAAAAATGTTGGTCATTTCTATTAAGAATTTAGGTAAATCCTACCACTATGCAAAGAGCCATCAGAACACCTAAAATGTGGAGACCTCTTTGTCCAGCTTATAAGACAATTTCTATGTCTGCTTGTGTGCCTATTTGTGGTCTGTGGGGCAGAATTCCATCTGAGACTTAGATTGTATTGTTCTGCCTGGAAGCCAGGATATGAGAGAAAAGGCTTAGGCTGTCATCTATGTCTAGTTAATGAAGGTGTTAGGTTCAATTATTGTTCAAAAATACCATGTGAGGAGTACACTTCTCCATCCTTTGGCTTTGGGATGGCCACAGAACATACTTTAGCTGATGTGATATTGGTGTTTGCGACATAGACAGGGGCTTTCCCTCTCAAATTGCTGCTGAGATCAAGATAGAAGCATGCCCTAGGGGGCCCTCTGGGCCAAGAAATACGAGCAACATATGGCATACAACTGGACCCCACCTGGAGCTCAGTCACTCTGTTGAAATCGGCTGGGTGGTTGTTTATTACGTGGCAATCGCTGACTGGTATACAAGGACACCAATGTTCGCCTCCCCAATCCTATAAATGCCCAAATCAGCACTTTAAACATAATGCTTTGTTTAATTCTCATAACATATCTGAGAGGTAGGCATTATTTTTCATATGATATAGATGAAGCAATTAAGGCTAAGGAAAAAAAAGAAAAAAACCAACTTGACCCAAATCAGACAACTAAAAGGAAGAGAACCAGAGTTAGCTCCAGTCTGGATTGTGGAGTTCACCCTTTCATCCTTGCCTATTACATGCCATTGGGCACTCTCATTGATTGCTGAGAATGAATTGGATTTTAGCTAAAGCTGTACGCGTGGACAGAGCAGGGAGGGTAAAAACTGAGCCTGTGATTCAGTGAAGGTCATTCAGGTACACATTCCCTCATTCAGTACTGACAGGTGTGGTAGACACTGTCCTGCCCTCACAGGGCTCACACTCTCATTACAGATAGGTTTGATATATTCATGCTTCAAATTTTGTATGTGATGTCAGAATTTGGCCTCTTTTGACAGTGTGTATAAACGACAGCCCTAGGCAAACAAAATTCTCTGTCTCTGCATGACTTTTTTTTTTTTCCAGAATATTTTGGAGGTACAAATGTTTGGTTACATGAATTGCTTTCTTTCTTTCTTTATTTCTTTTTTTTGAGACAGAATCTCATTATGTGGCCCTGGGTAGAGTGCTGTGGTATCACAGATCACAGCAACCTCAAACTCTTGGGCTTAAGCGATTCTCTCACCTCAGCCTCCCAAGTAGTTGGGACTATAGGCACCCGCCACAATGCCTGGCTATTTTTTGGTTGCAGTTGTCATTTTTGTTTTAGCTGGGCCGGGCTGGGCTCAAACACCTCTGCCTTGGTGTATGTGGCTGGCGCCCTACTCATGGAGCTGTGGGTGCTGAGCCATGAATCACTCTTATAAGTGTACCCATCCCCCAGACAGTGTGTATTATACCCATTAGGTGTGAGTGTACCTGTCCCCTCTCCCACCTGCTTGGTTTCCATTGAGTTTCACTTCCACCTGTGCCCATCAATGTTGAACAGTTAGTTCCAATTTAGTAGTGGGTAGATGTGTTTGTTTTTCCATTCTTGTGCTACTTCACTTAGAACAGTCTCCAGTTTCATCCAGTTGTTACAACAGGTTGTTACAAAAGGCCTCAGTTCACCGTTTTCTTTTGATGGCTGAGTAGTACTCCATGGTGTACAGATTTACTAATCCACTCATGTACTGATGGGCATGTGGGCTGATTCCACATCTTCACAATTGTGAATGTGCTGCCATAAATATTCTAGTGCACGTGTCATGTTTATAAAACGACTTTTATGCCCTTTGGGTAAATCCCTAGCAGTGGGCTTTGCTGGGAAATGCCACTTTTAGCTCTTTTAGCTCCATACTCCTTTCTGAAGAACCTGTACTAGTGTGCAGTCCCATCAACAGTGCACAAGCGTCCTTTCTCTCTGCATGTACAGCTGCATCTGTTGTTCGGGGGCTTTTTGATAAATGACTGAGTGACTTTTATTGCGATAACTACTGACTAGTTGAAATGCTAGTTACAATTGCGCTCCGAAATGCATTCAGCTGATGAATAAATTTGCGATGTTCTTCTACAGAATGTTCCAGTCTATTATAGGTCAAAGAGTTGGGGAAGAACAAAATGACTCCTACTTTTTTACAGGGGAGAAGAAAAGCAGTGGGATATTATACTTCTTGTTAATAATCATTATTAAACCCAGATGATTTCTGAATTTTAGAATAAAATAATTAATCTACTGAAAGGATGGTAAACCAGAAAAGATTAAAAATTATAATTAAAGAATGGAAATGACATTTGGTATCAGAGGCATCTCAGCTGACTATCTGAACAGCACAGCAAACAAAGTGAATTATTTCTACCATAATAATGGTATTTATTATAATACAATGGCCTACTAGAAATCTAATTGCAACCCGTCAAGGATTTAAAAAAAATCACAGTTATAATGTGAAAATACAGGAAGAAGAGATATGATCTGTATTTTTAAAAGAACATGGCAATGCTACTATATGGTTCAATTTTCAGATACCAGGATTTAATATAATAAGAAAAGACAGAGAAAATGAAAATTGGGGAGACTTTTGACTAGGTGCTTTAAGAAGGGGATTTGCAACCAAATGGAAACAGGCTGATTTTGATTACATTTTAATGTGAGATAAAGTAAAGATGGGGTAAATCCAAAGAAAAACATAATTATAAGTTTCTGCATAATCCCTGGCAAAATATTAAAGATTAGATTCCAGAACTGTGTTAGGAGCTCCACACAACTGTTCATAGTTATCCTCTGTGTAGTAAGCATTGTCAGAAAAAGTAAATATATATTCATAAATGGAAAAATCATAAAGATATGTAATAAGATAGTTGGATTTTGATGTTTTGCTTTCTTTCTGAAATAGAAAAAAATTATAAATAAAACTTGTAATAGAAAACAATCACATTAATACCGGAGTGCGAGAGAGGAGACAGAACTATATGGATTTGTTTCTAAATAGAAAAAAATTGTTTTTCTATTCTTGCGATACTTCACTCAGAAGAACAGTCTCCAGTTCTTCTGTAATGGTGGTAACAACTGGATGAAACTGGAGACCGTTTCACTTCATTTGTACTGCCCTGGATATCTTTTCAAAGTTTTTTTGTATATATTGACTCATTCCCATAGGAGCACATTAGAATAAGAACACAGATAATGAGTCATTAAGGTTAATTGATGAAAAATTCAGAAAAGTGATTCTGTTTCCACAATGGCTCAAAAAGATAGGCATTATATATTCTAACATAAAAATAACCCTCAAATGTGAATGGCAAAATCAATTGTCCTTAACTCAAATACTGACATTCAATGGGTTTGTAGCACTAATACATAGGTAAGAATAATAGCTCTATTTCAGGCAAGTATCTGAGACTTGGGTATATCTGATTATGAAGAATCTGTAGTTCACCAAGTGTTGATAGGAACTGTTCATGAAAGGTGGCTACCATCCATTCTATATTCTGAGAAACCAACTGTGCCATAATAGATCTAGATATTTTGATGTCTTTTTTGCCTATGGGCATACACAAAATAAACTTCTATTAATAGACGATTAATACCATTTGCCTGATTTTAGAGGAAATGTGCTTTTATGGTATATATTTCAGAGAAAGGGAGCAAGAGAGAGAGAGAGACTATTAGAAGATATTCTTTTCAGAATAGATCTGGACTTTTTGCAAATAAAATTTAAAAATAGAAAATAGAAAGCATATAGGTAGAGAAATACATAGTATATGTAAAAATTGTATTCCTAAAGTGCTGTCATCTCTGAAGAAATTATATTAATCTTATCCATCTCAAAGTATCTTTTTGGAATAAGTAATTAAATAATGATTATATTGGCTTCTATTTAAAGATAATGACTTTATTATTATGTTGCTTTCCTGGATTCATTAATAGAGATACAAACTTTGGAAATGGTTAGAATACTAGGAAGCATTGATATGGTTTAGAAAAATGTTTATTTTATTTTTGATTATAACAGTATTACATGGTAAAAAATTTGTAAAAGAATCTTAAAAATAAAAAATGGACATATCTATCATCCTATCACACAGATTATAAGTTTCATTATTTTGGCACATTTCCTTCCAATAATTTTATGGCTCTTATAAAAAATATATATATATATTATGTATATAAATTTGTGTTCTTTTTTTCTTAATATTACATCAGCAACATTTTGTAATGTGATTGAAGCTCAATAAACATCATTTTTAAGGCAGTGCCTGTGGCTCAGTGGGTAGGGCACTGGCCCCATCTACCAAGGGTGGCAGGTTTGAACCCAGCCTGGCCAAACTGCAAACAACAACAACAAAAAATAGCTGGGTATTGTGGCGAGTGCCTGTAGTCCCAGCTGCTTGGGAGGCTGAGATAAGAGAAGTGCCTAAGCCCAGGAGTTGGAGGTTGCTGTGAGCTGTGATGTCCGCACTCTACCAAGGGTGATAAAGTGAGACTCTTTTAATTGCTATGTAATATCCCATTACATTAATTGGGCTTGGTCCTTAGTGTTCTATTTATTTATGCTGAATATTTATCTCTGTGACTTTAAATGGCCTCAGTATTAGCATCTTTGCATTTCAGAATATTTTCTTAGCAAAAATCTTCAGAACTGGAATTTTCGAGTCAAAGGCTAAATCTTATACATGATGCTATGTAGACACTGTAGCTATCTGTGAAACTCTTTTGGTTTTCCTTTGGGGCACAGAGATAGATTATCTTGCTTGGCCTTTCTAACAAAACAAGTATGGACAGGGTAACGAATTTTTTCCAAAGGAATGTGGGGGGCAAGAGTAATGATAGAATGTATAGCACTTCCAGGTCTGACCCCCAGTAGTCACCTGTTGCACAAAACCAAAGTCTCTTCCCTTATTTGCTGGCCAGGAACCAATGCTAGTTGTGGTTGGAAGGCATTTGTGAAAGACAATAGGATATCTGTCAGCCCATTTTTGAAGGACTGTGGAACAAAATACTCCTAAATGCCACTGCCTTTAATTGATATGAAAGTGAGAAACAAAATTCTACTGTGTTAAGCAACTGAGACTTGGGAGTTATTCATTTTAGTGCTAGCATAGTCTTAAGTAATAGAGTCATTGACATTCAAAATGAGGTACTACTCTCTAATAAAAACCTAAAATATGTGAAGTCAGCATTGGGTGGTTAGGAAATTAATATCAGAGGCTGGGAAGACAGACACCTATGTAATAATAATGGTAAAGTATGTGTTAAAATGCCACTGGCATTTGACAGCCAAAAGGCATTCAAGTACTTACTGAGCCTAGAGCTCTAGGGGAAGGGATTGGAAAATGAAATTTTGTGTTATGTGTCGGTTGTTACTGGCTTCTATTATAAAAGTATAAGAAGGAAAAAAAAGTATCAGTACATATTTGGATGATTTTCAAGCAGAAATAAAAACAAATGCAGAGAGAAAAGAAATTTGGAGCATCAAAGAGTTGGGAACACTCTTTCTAGACCTCATACAGTAGGAAATAAGATGGAAAATGCCTTTTCATGAAGGCCCCGTGGCAAAGGCCTAATTAAAGGTAGAGTCTTCTCTCTCAACATTGTGACCTCAAGGATATTGCATTAAATGGTGCTTGGTGATGAGCAAGTAAGGGAAGGAATCAGAGTTGATAATTATGTTTATGAAAGAACTTTGGGGATAGTTCCTGGCAGGTGGAACTGAATGCAAACAAATGGATTAGAAGCCTACTAAGAAACATGTAGACAAAGACTTCATAAGCAAGCCTGGACTAAAAAACCTTGATTGTTTGAGCCTCCTGACCTGCCCCCAAATGGACAGGGACTTTCATATGAAAAGCAGAATCAGGGCCAAGGAAAAGCACTCACTCCCTAAGTAGGGCCTTCAGCATTCTTCCCCAGTACAAATGCTATAGAGCAGTGTCCAGAAATCTTCCTTGTCTTAAGCAGAGGACTTTTTTATTTTGGTAGTTGTTAAAAATACTATGAAAAGGAATGAAGTATTGGTACATGCTGCAACATGGATGGCTTTCAAACGTGCCAAGTGGAAGAGGCCAGACTCGAAAGATGCATATTAAATGATACCATTTATATAAAATATTCCAAAAAGACACATCTATGGAGGTATGAGGGAGATTGGTGGTTGCTTTGCATGTAGGTGGGAGTGAGGAATGGCTACATATGGGCATGATGGGCCTGTGCAGGGGGTGGGGAGATGCTGGAAATATTCCCAAACTGGACTGTGGTGAGAGTTGCACCACTCTGTAAATTTACTAGAAATTATCGAATTGTATACGTAAAACAAGTAGATTTGCGGAGTGATTTTGCTAGGACCATGCACCTGTGGTCCTAGCTATTTGGAAGGCTGAAGTGGGAGGGTCACTTGAGGCCAGCAAGTGCCAGTGCACAGGGCATTATAATTATACCCATGAATAGCCAGCGCCCAGCTCAGGCCTTTGTCTTTCAAAAAAAAAATTTAAAAAGCAAATATTATGATACCTATATTACATCTCAATAAAACCTTTAAAGAAAAAACCATGTCAGGGATCATGGAGAAAAGCAAGCACTATAATACGTGGTAAGAGTGAAATTTGGCCCAACCTTTTTGAGGACATCTAATAGTATGTATCCAAATTCCAAATGTTTATATTCTCTTACAGACCAATGCCATTTGTAGAAATTCAGTCTGAGGATATAACTGGGTACTTGCTACAAGGTGCTTTCTTGCAAAGTTGTTTACAGTATTGAATAACTGAAGTAACTTAAATATCTATCAATAGGGGATTAAATACATTAGGGTGTGTCCAAACATTGACAAGGCCTACAAGTTTGATCTTTCTGTAAAAATCTCAATGTATTTACATGGAAAACTAACAACAAGGACAAAAATGCAGCTGAAGTGTTTATAGTATCAACCTTTGTATATTTACCACATGTGGGCATATGCTATGATCAGCATATTTTTCATCGCCCTGAAATTCATACGTTGAAACCTGGTCACCAATGTTAAGATGTTCTCAGGCGGGGTAGGACCTTGGGCAGGTGATTAGGTCACAAGAGAAAGTGAAACCATCATGAGTGGGACCGGTGCCTTCATGAAAGACCTCAGAAAGCTGCCTTGCCCTTTTCTTCATGTGAGGACACAGTGAGAAGGTGGTGCTGTTCTCACACAGCAGGAAGTAGGCCCCACTAGACGCTGACTCTCCCAGGGCCTGCCCTGGGGACTTCCCAACCTCTAGAACTGAAAAATAGAGGTTTATGAACCACCCACTTATGGTATTCTGGTATAGCAGCCCCCGATCAACTAAGACAGGATATAAAGGTGGGGTTACCAATTTTTACTTTTCTGAAATAAGTGAATTCTTTTCAGCCATCGCTCACTACCAAGCAAACAGCAACAAAGACATACACTTGGAAGATAAGCTTCTGTTATAGAAAAATAATCACATTAAGAATTCCATGGCATATTTATATGGATCCGTTAGTTTGACCAAATTCAGTTTCCCCCCTCCAGTTTAAAAAGAGTTAAATTGATATGTGTTGGTGTAATTCATTTGATGTGAAATAACCCATTTGACATACATTTTCATATTTTAATTTGTTTGACACTGATGAAGTGAATCTCATAATTCACCTTCATTTAATTTGTTCTATGAACTGATTTATAGTAACAAGTAGTATTATAAATAAAAGCTGGTTTGTGTTCCAGAAAACATTCAACTCTTTTGATATAAGACATAGGAGCATAGGATCTGTTAACAAAATGGGCTAAGATAGTTAGATGTGGTTTGAAGTAATGTTCATTCCTTCAGCTCTTAGTCTTCATAATCACCTAAAAAAAAAAAAAAACACCAAAGAGGGTGTTTATAGCTTGATTCCTACCATGAAGACAAGGCAAGAAGAATTTGTAAGTTTCCTTTATATAAGAAAGTAAATTACAGCTTCTATGGCTGTCTTTAAAAAAAAGAAAGCAAATATTTAAGGAATTTGTGCATCAAATACCCTGGGAGAAATAAATGTGACTCTCACAGGGATTTATGATATTTGTTGATAGGTGCAAAAACCCAAGTATCTTTCTTTCTTTCTTTTTTTTTTTTTGAGACACAGTCTCAAGCTGTCGCCCTTGGTAGAGTGCCCTGGCTCCTCAGCCTCCCAGGTAGCCAGGACTACAGGCACCCATCGCAATGCCTGGCTATTTTTTGTTGCAGTTGTCATTGTTGTTTCGCTGGCCCAGTCCGGGTTTGAAGGTTTGAACCTTCCAGCTTCGGTGTATGTGACTGGATGGCAACCACTGTGCTAAGGGAGCCAAGCCAAACCCAAGTATCTTTCTGTACATAGATCAATCAAATCTAGTTTAAAAATAAGTAAATAGATCATGTATCTGAACTTTCTGAATGAATTAGAGCCATTATTTGGAGGCATATAACAAAAAAAAAAGTCAGTTTCTTAGAAGGCAATTATTTTCGGAGCTTCTCTGGTATTAGGTAAGCTGAGTTAGAAAATACTACTGCCTTGTAGTTAATTTCAAACATGGAGCAAAAGTAGCATATCAGTAGAGATTCTATATTTCAGGTCATGTATATACCTATGGAAAACTTTGAACTTAAAACAACAAAACCTGAATTGAGAGGTTACTGACAAAAGGGTAATTAGGCATTCTTGGGAACCAATGAATATTCATGACAATAAAAACAGGGCGTGTGTTTCTGAGGAAGAGACGTTTGGTTGCACAGCCCAGGACATTATCTGCCTATAACACAGAACATACTGGGCTATTTGGGAGATATGAAAACCTGAACTTTCATTTAATATAAGAAACTATGGTTCTTTTGAATCTAAAAAGAAAGATTAAGGGCTTGCCTTGCAATTTAATACAAAACTATTCTAAATTTTTATACAGACAATATTTACAATTACACTAACGTTTTCAACAAGTTACCATTTCCCCTGCTGAAATAGCTAGTAGCAACCTTGTATCTTTTGACCGGGCAATATGTTGTGGCATCCTATTCTTCCCCGAGATAAGATGCTGTTTTGAACTTAGGTTCTTGGGCAGGAGACGGATTTACATGGGAGGGATCTCAGGGCTCGGGGGATAACAAAGAGCTGGGCATCTTATGGGCAGTGTTTCTGCTCCTTTTCCATGCCATTTACTTACTCTCCTCTTCGCTGTTATTCTGGCTGCACCCTGGGATCACCCAGGAAGTCTGAGCATAGCGATGCCTGGGTCTCAGTGCCAGGAGGTCGGACTTAGTAGGTCTGCGTGTGGCTCGGGCAAGGGGGCCTGTACGAGTGCTCAGGTCCTGCTTGTGCACAGCCAGTGTGGCTGCGTCACCACTCAAGTCAGCAACTTTCAGAGCACGAGCTCGTGGCAGGCAGCAGAGCAGCACCACGGAACATGTTAGAACACCAACTTCTTGGGCTCTACCCCAGCCCTACTGAGTCAGAAACCCTGGAGCAGGGCCCAGCCACCTGTGTTAACTGCCCTGCAGGCGAGTCTCCTGCCCACCGAAGCTGAGAACCACTGCTTACAGAAACAGACTTCCATTCATAAGGGTGGAGAAAGCAGAACGCCACAGGTGTTCACTTGTTTTTTTAATCTTTCAAAAGAGGCTGATAATTTAGGGGGATTTTGAAGTTTCCTCCCCCCACCATGTTGTGTTCCTTCACAGGTTTCCCCGTATAACTGATGACATCACCTAAAACATGTCTATTATTTTCACGATCCTCCTTCTGCGTTGAATATTTCTAGGCAAGTTAACTGTCTGGGAGTAGATGTTAATGAAAATGCCATTAGTTGTACACAGTGGATCGCCTTCCATATCTTCTGACAATGTCGTGAGAGTGAATCTGAAAAGAAAAATCTTACTACCGTTGTCAAAAAACTAAAGTTTTCTTGAAGGTTTTATAATTTTTAACTGTGATCACTGTACCTACAGGTCTCAATAAGACTTCTAGTCAAATTGCTTAATAAGTCTCAAGAGAACACGGAAGATACCATCTCTGATGTGTTAGAGAGGGAGTTAAGCTTCTTCGGCAACGGAACTATTTTTCCTAAATTATTTTCCTTTCTATATCTTTACATATTGTATTATTTCCTTATTGCTATCAGAAACAAATCCGGGTCAGAAGCTCAAGAGGCGTTTATGCTGGGCTGAAATCAAGGTGTCAGGGAGGCTACATTTTTTCTGGAGGCTCCAGGGGAGAATCTGTGTCTTTTTCAGTTTCTCCAGGCCACCTGTATTCCTTGGTTTGTGACTGACCTTTTCCTCTGTCTTCAAAGCCCGCACCATAGCATCTTCACAGCTCCTTGACCTTCTCTGTTACTGCATCTCCTTTTTTTCTGACTCTTAACCTGACCTTGTTACAAAGTCTTTGTGATTACATGGACCCACCCCTCAGATGGAACAGGATAATCACCCACCTCAAATTCGTAACTGTAATTTTATCTGTTAAGTCCTTTTTTGCCATGTAAGATAACATATTTACGGATTCTGGGGATAAGGATATGGACTTTTGGGGCGAGGCAATTGTTCTATCCTATTTGTCAAGAGATAAGAAAAGGGAGGGAACATTCTCTGAGAGAACCCCTGGGAACTAGACTATAGTGGACAGTGGTAAAGTAGCTCATTAAGGAGATCCACGGGGCAATACAATTTAAGTGGCCTTGTGTTCAAAAATCACGGAGGCCTTTGTAAAAACTGCGTGCTCCTGAGCCCTGTCTCCACAGTCAGGTCTATGGAGTGCCTCTGCCTGGGATCGGAGTGCTCCCAGTGCCTCCTCCACGTTAGTGCTTCTGTAGACCTCATTTTGGGTTGTCCACAAATCACACTTGCAGAAGCTGATGTGTGGGAGGTGGTGAAAAACACAGAATCCCAAGATAACGTTATAGCAACATCATTTTTTAAATTTCAAGATATTAAGGGGGTACATATGTTTTTGCTACATGGACAGCTTTAACGTAGTGCTTGAGTCAGGGCTGTTAGTGTGCCCGTCACCCGAATGGTGTCCCTTGCACCTGTTAGGTAGGTTTTTGCCCCTCCCTACCCCAGCAGCATCATTATTAGCATGGGGCAAATTTCCGAATCACTGGGGGAATTCTTTAAAGTACAGTTTTCCTTAGCCTGGCTCCAGGAGGTTGTGATTTCAGAGGCCTGGGAAGGTCAAATCCTGTTTGTAAAAAATCCTCTCAGGGGATTCTGACTGAGCACCATTGCCCCAACCTCTATAGCCTCCTCAGTATCCTCGGCAGGCCTACCTGGTCTAGGTGTAACCAGAGGAATCTATTTTCCTTTATTCAAAAGACAGTTCTACTAGCTAATATTCTTTTTTGTGTGTGGTGGAATAAACTATGGATCAAGTTAATTCTTTACTTTTGTATCTCTAATGCCTTTTTCAGAGCCTGGCACATGATAGAGTACCCAGTAAATGTTTTTGGAATAAATCAGCCATTCTCAGACATCAGAATCACCTGGAGGGACTGTTAAATCATGGCAGCTGGGTCCCTCCCTAGAATTTCTAAAGCAGGGTGGATGGACCCAAGAATGAGCATTTTAAATGAGTTCCCAGGTGAGACCAATATTGCTGGTACAGGGACTGTAATGTGTGATCACTGAAATAAAGTTTGAGCTGTTAAAGTGCAAATTCTTTTATTATAAAATGAAAATTTTTATACATGGTTGAGGGATAGAAAACATTTTTCAGTTTCCTGAAGTCAGTCGCCCTTTTTCATTATTTCTATTTAAAAAAAAAAAACTTTATCTAGAAACTGACAAAATCACATTTTTCCTGTAATAACTGCCCTATGCTTTATTGTTTATTTCTTCTTGGTATGTGAGTTCTCTAGAGAGAAAACAATTGAACATATTTGGGTTTCTGCTGATAAGGAATGTTTTCAAACTTCTTTCTATAGTATGGTGGGTTCATAATTTAACAGTGAATTTTTTTTTTTAACCTCAAGCTTATAGTTTCACTCCCATTTTGCTTGTTTGAGTAGTTGATATTTTTCCCATATTCCTTAAAGTGAGTAATAATATTAAAAACAAGATAGTCACATATACATTATAACCTCTGTCACTGCTAGAAACACACCCCAATTAAGAAAGGGAAGTACTACTGAGTGATTTGTCCAGTTTGCCGAGACTTGGCAGTGAATACCATTTATTATAGAAATAAATATAAAATTCACTTGGTATATATTTTCAGAAAATTTATTTCTTTGGAAAAATAGCTGAATTCCCCACCCCCCCATTCCATGTTTGTCTAGCTAGAGGTTATATATAGGGATTTATAGCCCTTCTCTGCATTTTTTCAACCTAAGAAATCCTTCTTAAGATTTAAGGTTAGCTTTATTCATACAAAATTATAGCAGTTCACTTACTTCATAAAACACTCCATCAGGTTTGGATCAGCATTGCAGACAGCCTTATGCCTTTGAATCTGGGTGGAGTAACAGTTTCTGGTGGTGAAGTAATAAAATGTATTGATTTTATTTATTGTACTCCTATGAAAGGCTGTATAACTGGATTGATGGGTTGGAGGATTACTAAAAATATTTATATAGGGCTGGGAAATTTTAATCTTGTGTGTGGTGTTGAATCTGACTATGTTGCTGGACTATGAAAGGAAGCACAGTATGAGCAAAGACCTTCTGGCAGTGAGCTCCTTTGGCATGCCTGTTTTTGTAAATAACATTTTTATCTAGTGCAGTGGTTCTCAACCTTCCTAATGCCGCAACCCTTTAATACAGTTCCTCATGTTGTGGTGAGACCCAACCATAAAATTATTTTCGTTGCTACTTCATAACTGTAATTTTGCTGCTGTTATGAATCGTAACGTAAGTATCTAATATGCAGGATGGTCTTAGGTGACCCCTGTGGAAAGGTCTTTCAATGACCAAAGGGGTTGTGACCCACAGGTTGAGAAGCGCTGATCTAGTGCTTACTGTGTGCAGCACTGTATTAGATCATTTTCCATCTTCCAAGCTTTTTCCTTTTTTGCCTTTTCATACAATTAAAAGATATAAATTGATAAAAAAATTATTGTCCAAAATAGGTATATTCAAGATATAAAAATTTATGAAGGTATAATTCACGTACCGCGTAATGCATAGGTCACAAATGTGCGTGTTCTCCTGTACTGCCTGACCTTGTCAGTCAAGACACAAACATTTTCTTTCCTCTTCTTTTTTTTTTTTTGAGACAGAGTCTCACTATGTTGCCTGAGGTAGGGTGCCATGGCCTCACAGCTCACAGCAACCTCGAACTCTTGGGCTTAAGCGATTCTCTTGCCTCAGCCTCCTGAGTAGCTGGGACTACAGGTGCCTGCCACAATGCTTGGCTATTTTTTGGTTGCAGTTGTCATTGTTGTTTAGCAGGCCCAGGCTGGGCTCAAACCCACCAGGCTCAGTTTAAGTGGCTGTCATCCTATTGCCTGAGCTACTGGTACAGAACCAATGCAGACATTTTCATCATCCAGAAAGTTCCTCCAGAGTCCTTTCCTATAGATGCCTCTCCCTCCCTCAAATAAGCACTGATAGGTCGCTGTCTGTTTGCACTCATTTGTGTCTGGCTTCTTTGGACAACATAATACTTTTGAGAGTCACCCCTGCTTTGTATGTATCAGTTAATTTACATGACTATTTTTAATGTTTTTATTGCTGGATATTATAATGAGGTAAAAGGCATGTGTAAATTTACTATGTCCCACTGAGATTTCCTCCATGGAGTGAGAGGATAGACAGTAGCTAAGAGTTATCCTTTAGCTATTTTCTCTCCTCATCATACTTTAAGACTGGATGATCAAGCTGGGCGTGGTGGCTCACACCTATAATCCTAGCACTCTGGGAGACTGAGGAGGGTGGATCGCTTGAGCTCAAGAGTTTGAGAACTGCCTGAACAGGAGCAGAGACCATCTTTAAAAATAGCTGGGCATTGTGGTGGGTGCCTGTAGTCCCAGATACTCTGGAGGCTAAGGCAAGAGGATTGCTTGAGCCCAAGAGTTTGAGTTTGCTGTGAGCTATGATGCTATGGCACTCTACTGAGGCTAACAAAGTGAGACTTTGTCTCAAAAACAAACAAACGAGAAAACCAGTCTGGATGATCAAGCCATTTTTTTCTTGAAGTGTAAACCTGGGACTTCCTTCATTAGTACCACTATGGCTCCACTATTAGATCTGATCTTACTAGATCAGAATTTTTTTAATTTAAGAATATTAAGGGGGGGGTACCTGTGGCTCAAAGGAGTAGGGCGCTAGACCCATATGCTGGAGGTGGTGGGTTCAAACCCAGCCCTGAACAAAAACTACAAAAAGAAAAACCAAAAACCAAAAAAAAAAAAAAAAAACAAAAAAAAAAACCCAACAACAACAACAACAACAACCAAAAAAA
Source organism: Galagoides demidoff (assembly GCA_963574575.1). NCBI lineage: Eukaryota > Metazoa > Chordata > Mammalia > Primates > Galagidae > Galagoides > Galagoides demidoff. Next base: position 50,804 of record CAUYQV010132539.1, read on the forward strand.
CAAATATTAAGCGGGTACAGATGCTTTTGATACCTGGCTTGAATCAGAGCTATAAATGTACCCATCACTCAAATAGTATTCATTGTACCTGTTAGGTGGGTTTTTGCCCTTCCCATCCTTCCCTTCCTCCTGGCTTAATTTGCCATGACCCCTACTTACTTCTGTGTACTTGTGTGCCCATTGGTTAGTTCCAATTTATTAGAGAGTATATGGTGTTTGTTTTTCCATTCTTGCGATAATTCACTCGTCATAATGGTCTCCACTTCCTTCCAGATTGTTTCAAAAGGCATTAATTCATCCTTTTTATGGCTGACTAGTACTCCACAGCATACATATACCATATTTTGTCAATCCATTGATGAATTAATGGGTGCTTGGGTTGATTCTATATCTTTACAATTGTGAATTGTTCTGCAATGAACATTTAAGTGCAGGGATTTTTTGATAAAATAACTTCTTTTCCTTTGGGTAAATTCCCAGTAGTGGGATTGCTTGATTGAATGTGAGGTCTACTTTTAGTTCCATGAGAAATCTCCATCCTGTTTTCCATAAGGGTTGTACTAATTGGCAGTCCCACCAACAGTAAGTGTTCTTTTCTCTCTGCATGTATGTCAGCACCTATTGTTTTTGGACTTTTTAATAAAAGCCATTCTGACAGGAGTAAGGCAACATCATCTCATGGTAGTTTTGATTTGTATTTCTCTGATGATTAGTGATGTTGAGCAATTTTCTTTTTTTTTTGTTACTAAAATTGTGATTCTTTTTTCTTTCTTTCTTTTTTTTTTTTTTTTTGTTGTTTGGGTTTCATTGACAGTTTATATTTGTTAGGTAAAGTTCTTCTTATAATTGTGTCCTGCCTCCAAGAGGTGTGCCATACACTGTAACCCCCATCCTCCTCTCTCCTCTCCTCTCCCTCCTCCCTCGTTCCCCTGCCCCCCACCTTGAAATGATTTGAGTTTTTCTCTTCTGAGGATATGCATTAGATTGTCTACTGCCTTCATATTAGAATTAAGTACAATGGATTCTTGCCTCTCCGTTCTTGTGATTCGTTATTAAAAGTAATATGTTCCAACTCCATCCAGGTTAATACAAAAGATGTAAAGTCTCCATCTTTTTTAATGACTGAATAGTATTCCATGGTGTACATATACCACAGTTTATTAATCCATTCCTGGGTTGGCAGGCATTTAGGTTGTTTCCACATTTTGGAGATTGTAAATTGTTTTTTTGTTTGTTTGAGACAGTCTTACTGTGTCAACTTTGGTAGAGTGCTGTGGCATCACAGCTCACAGCAACCTCCAACTCTTGGGCTTAAGTGATTCTCTTGCCTCAGCTTCCTGAGTAGCTGGGACTATGGGCACCTGCCACAACATCTGGCTATTTTTCACTGTGGTTGTCATTGTTGTTGAGATGGCCAGGGCCAGGTTCAAGCCTGCCAGCTTTACTGTATGTGGCTGGTACCATAACCACTGTGCTATGGGCACTGAGCCTAGAGATTGTAAATTGAACTGCAAGTTTTTGTTTGTTTGTTTGTAGAACTCAGTAGAATACCATGGCATAATAGCTCACAGCAACCACAAACTATTTGGTTCAGCAATCCTCTTGCTTCAACTTCCTAAGTAGCTGGGACTACAGGTGCCTGGCTATTTTTAGAGATGGGGTCTCACTTTTGCTCAGGGTGGTCTCAAACTTGTGAGCTCAAGCAATCCACTGCCTTGGCATCCCAGAGTGCTAGGATTATAGGTGTAAGCAACCTCGCCTAGCTGTGTTGAGCAATTTTTTATACATTTGTTGGGCATATATCTATCTTCTTTTGAAAAACTTTCATTCATATCTTTTTCTCACTTTTTGATTGGGTTGATAATTTTTTTTCCTGCTGATTTATTTGAGTTCTTTACAGATTCTAGTTATTAGAACTTTATCTTATGTGTAGAATGCAAATTTTTTTCCCCATCCTGTTGATTGTCTGTTTGCTCTGTTGATTATTTTCTTAGCTCCGCAAAAGCTTTTTAATCAAGTCTAATTTTTGTTCTTTCTGTAATTGCTACCAGGGCCTTAGTCACAAATTCTTAGCCTAGACTAATGTCTAGAAGAATTTTTCCTATATTTTCTTCTAAAATTCTTATGGTTTCATGAATTATATGTAAGTCCTTTATGCATCTTGAGTTAATTTTTGTGAGTGGCAAGAGATAGGTCACTCATGTTTCATTCTGCATGTGGCTGTCTAATTTCCCCAGCACCATTTATTGAATAGGGATTCTATTCCTCAGTATGCATTGTTGTCTGCTTTGTCAAATATCAGAATGAGACCCTGCCTCTAAAAATAGCCCAGCAAGAGTACATATCAAACATTAAGCTGATAAGAACAGATACTACACTTGATCTTAGCCAAAAGGCTGAGAAGCAATATGGATAACATATGTGGAAGTGGCAGCTGCTTCTGGGATGTGGGAAGATTGTAGGGATGTCATGGGAAAGGAGGAAAGAGGGATTCAGGGAAGATGACTGACTGGTAGCAATCCTTGGCATAGGCTCCTGAGCAGAGGAAGAAAAACTGGACAAAATCGGACTCTATGAAGCCAAAGACAGAAAGCTGAGCCAAGAAAGAAGTTTGGCAAGCTGTAACTCCAAGGAAGAGCATTCAAGAAAACAAAATACAGGTACAAAGCCTATCGACTAGAGGATGGGAGACCAATCCCCTAAGCAGGGGGCCTGCGTAGGCTATCTGCAAAGAAGCAGAGAACAAGAGACCTCTCATTTTACCTCACTGGAGACAGCCACTAAACTCCAGGTTTCTTTCTCCGGGGAGGTCCCACTTATGAGCCTAGACAACACCCTGCCAGGCATAAAATTGAACAGATATTTTCCCCCACAAATCCAAAATCCCCCTCGCATGGTGGTCTGAAGTTCTGCCCCCTGCAGAGCACTGAGTGTTTGGTCTTTTCCTGAGAGATCTGGGCATAGTGTGGACCGCTAACCACCAGGATGGAATCTGTGACTAACGGGGAAGAAAGAGGGTGTAGGAAGAAAGGGACATTTGGCAGGAGAAGGAGCAGTCCCCTGGTTATGACTATGCCTGGCCAGTGGTAGTGTTGACCCTTGGTTTGGGCTGTGTCTGGTGTGACAGGGTGCAGAACCCCCGGTTCTGATGGCACCCTCAGCGGGAGAGTGGTTGCCCCGTGTGGACTGAGTTTGGCAGACAGAGCTGGTCCCCAGCCCCTGCTGTAAGCGAGCAGAGGCTGAATAGGCATGGACTGTGATCTGAGAGCAAGAGCATGGTCCCCTGATTCCAACAGAACCCTTGAATAGTGGCTAACCAGATGTGAACCAAGAACTGAGGGCTAGGGCATAGTCCACTGTCACCTGTGGGGCTGGTGAGCAGAAGCTTACCAGGTAAGGACTGAGACCTGTGGGTGGAGTGCTGTGCCCTGACTCTAACAGAGCCTGTGAACAGAGGCTTGCCAGGCAGTGCACTAATACTGGCAGGCGGGGGTGTGGTCCCCTGACTCCAACTGGTCTGGCAAGCAGAGGCTAGCTGGGTATGGACTGAGACCCATGGGCAGGGCATGCCCCCTGGCTCTAGCTGGGCCTGTGAGCAGAGAAGTGGACAACAGTGTGGATTGAGTCTGTAGGGAGGGAGTGTGGATCCCTGGCTCTAATTGTGCTGTTGGAGACGCTTTTATCTCTCTCTGTTGGGCAGGGTTTGCACTGCCTAAGACAATATGATTAGAACTCATGTATGGGGCTGTCCACTTGGGGACGTTCTGAGGTTGACCTTCGAAGTTCTGTAGCAGAAAAGAACTGAAGGGTGGGGGCTGGGTGCCACAGCTGTTTGTGTCTCTTCACAGTTGAGATTTAAATCTAATACTGTGGCTTCTTGGGTTAGGGTAGAGGTTAGCGGATATCAAAACAGCTAGCTTGTGCTATCTCAACAAGTAGGTCCTTAGAGTTTCAGGCCAAAACTCCAAAAGTGTCCTTTGTAAGATTATAGGAGATAAGCCACAGTTACAAAGCCTAGAGCTTTGGTAAGGGGCTATCTTTACTACCTCAGAACCCCAATTCAATCTCACCCTACCAGTTTTAATAACCAAATAGTGGAAAATAAACATGCGGACCCAAGAGAAGAACTCTGGCAACATATATAACCAGAGTAGATCATCCCCCCACCAAGAAATGAGAAAGGAGATACAGCTTAGGATGCCAAGCATAGACAAATGGCAGCAATGTCAGAAATCAAATTCAGAATATGGATTGCAAATAAGATAAATAGAATGGAACAAAAGATAGAAATTTAATTCTAAAAAGTAGTTTTAAAGTTGTCTCAAGAAATTAATGAATTCAAAGCCTAAGTCACCCAAGATATGGACATAATGAGAAAAGAGATAGCAGAGCTCAAGGAAATGAAAAAGTTGGTTGAGGAGCTCTTAAATACAGTAGAATACCTTAGTAATAGAGTTGACCAGACAGAAGAAAGGATCTCTGAAACTAAAGACAAAACTTTTGAATGTTGGGTGGTGCCTGTAGCTTAAAGGAGTAGGGCACTGGCCCCATATACCAGAGGTGGCAGGTTAAAACTCAGCCCTGGCCAAAAACTGCATAAAACAAACAAAAAAAGCTTTTGAATGTTCTCAAACACTGAAAGAGGCAGACAAATGGAGAGCAAAAACTGATCATTCCCTGAGAGAGTTGTGGGATCCCTCCAAAAGATCAAACATTTCTCTTATAGGAATTCTTGAAGGAGAAGAGGATGGTCCTAAAGGTACAGATGCTCTACTCCAAGAGATTTTGGAGGAGAATTTCCCAAGCATTGTAAGAGATACAAAACTTCAGAGAGCAGACAGTTTCAGAACCCCTGCAAGACTCAATCCAAATAAAGCATCTCCTAGACACATTGTGATTAACTTTGCCAAAGTTAAGTTGAAGGAAATAATTCTGCAAGCAGCTGGATGTAAGAAAAGCATCACCTACAAAGGGAGAGATATCAGAATGACTGCAGATCTCTCAGCCAAAATGTTTCAAGCCAGAAGAAGATGGTTATTGACCTTCAATCTCCTAACAAAACAACTTCCAGCCTAGGATCCTGTATCCAGCTGAACTGCATTTCATTTGTGATGGAGAAATCAAATACTTTAATGACATAGACATGTTGAAGAAATTTGCCACAACTAAACCAACTCTCCAGGATATTCTCAGACCCATCCTCCACAATGATGAGCACAATGTTCTACCTCTAAAGTAAACTCACCCAGAAATTTTTGAACAAAACCCAACTTCCACAGTGGTGAAAGGAGTAAAAATGTCCACTGGAAATCTGAAAATAATGATACCCAAAACACAACCAGGTATATCAATTCTCTCAATTAATGTGAACGGTTTAAATTATCCTCTAAAGAGGCACAGGCTAGCTGACTGGATACACAAACTACAGATATCTGCTGTATACAAGAATCTCACCTTACATTAAAGCATAAAAATAGACTCAGGGTGAAAGGATGCACTTGTATAATACAGGCAAATGGAAACCAGAAAAAAGCAGGGATTGCGATGTTAGTATCATATACAACTGACTTTAAACCAGCAAAGATAAAGAAAGATAAGGAAGGTCACTATATATTTGTCAAGGGAAACACCCAACATTAAGAGATTTAGATAATGAACATTCATGCTCCTCAGATTATTGCTCTAGAATGCTCCTCAATTCATAAAGCAGACCCTGGGATATGAACAACTTGATATCTTCCTGCACTATAATAGTTGGAGATTTTAACACCCCTTTGATAGTTTTTGATAGATCCTCCAAGGATAAACTAAACAGAGAAATATTAGACTTAAACCTGACCCTAGAACAAATGGACTTTACGGACCTCTACAGAACATTTCACCCTAATAAAAAATAAAACTGAATATACATTCTTCTCATCAGCCCACGGGTCATCCTCCAAAATAGATCGTATCCTAGGACAAAAGTCTAACCTCAGCAAATTTAAAAGTATAGAAATTATTCCTTGTATCTTCTCAGACAACCATGGAATAAAAGTTGAACTCAACAGCAACGGGAATCTTTATACTCAAGCAAAGTCTTGTAAGCTAAATAATCTTAGGCAGAATGATAGCTGGGTCAAAGATGAGATTAAGAAGGAAATTGCCAAATTTTTGCAACAAAACGATAATGAAGACACAAATTATCAAAACCTGTGGCATACTGCAAAAGTAGTCCTAAGAGGGAAATTTATAGCATTGGAAGCCTTCATCAAGAAAACAGAAAGAGGAGCCAACAACATAATGGACCATCTCAAACAACTGGAAAAGGAAGAGCATTCCAACCCCAAACCTAGCAAAAGCAAAATAACCAAAATTAGGGCAGAATTAAAGGAAATAGAAAACAAAAGAATCATTCAGAAGATCAATGAAACAAAAAGTTGGTTTTTTGAAAAGATTAACAAAATGGATAAACCTTTGGCCAACCTAACCAGAAATAGAAAAGTAAAATGTCTAATATCATCTATCAGAAACGATAAAGGAGAAATAACAACAGACACTTCAGAAATTCAAAAAATCCTCAATGATTACTGCAAAAATCTCTATTCCCAGAAATATGAAAATCTGAAGGAAATGGACCAATACCTGGAAGCATGCCACCTTCCTAGACTCAACCAGAAAGAATTAGAAATCTTGAATAGACCTACATCAACCACTGAAATAGCATCAACAATATGAAATCTCCCAAAAAAGAAGAGTCTGGGATCAGATGGCTTGACATCCAAATTCTATCAAACCTTTCAAGAAGAACTAGTACCTATATTATACAATGTTTTCCAAAGCATAGAAAAAGGTGGAATCCTTCTCAATACATTCTATGAATCAAATATCACTCTGATACCCAAAGCAGAAAGGGTGGAATACTTCCCAACATATTCTATGAAGCAAATATCACTCTGATACCCAAACCAACGAAGAAAGAAAATTATAGACCAATATCATTAATGAATATTGATGCAAAAATATTCAATAAGATCTTAGTAAACAGAATTCAACAACACATAAAGAAAATTATACACCATGATCAAGTTGGTTTTATTCCAGAGTTACAGGGTTTGTTCAAAATACATAAATCTATAAATATAATATATCACATCAGTAAAATTAAAAACAAAGATATATTATTCTCTCAATTGATGTAGAAAAAGCCTTTGATAATATCTAGCATCCTTTCATGATCAGAATTCTTCAGAAAATAGGCATAAAAGTGACATTTCTTAAAATAATAGAGACCATCTACAGCAAACCCACAGCCAATATTATATTGTAAGGTGTAAAATTGAAAACATTTTCACTCAGATCAGGAATGAGGCAAGGATACTCACTGTCTCCACTGTTATTCAACATAGTAATGGAAGTCTTAGCCATCGCAATCAGGCAAGAGAAGGCAATCTAGGGTATCCCAATAGGGTAGAGGAGATCAAACTCTCACTCTTCACTGATGATATGATCCTATACCTGGAAAATCCCAGGGACTCAACATTAAAACTCTTAGAAGTGATCAAGGAATACAGCAGCATCTCAGGATACAAAGCCAATACTTACAAGTCAGTAGCTTTTATATATGCTAACAATAGTCAAGCCAAAAAAACAATCAAGGACTCTGTTCCTTTTACAATAATGCCAAAGAAAATGAAATATCTGGGAATTTACCTAACAAAGGACATGAAAGATCTCTATAAAGAGAACTATGAAACTCTGAGAAAAGAAATAGGTGAAGATGTTAACAGATTGAAAAACATACCGGCTTGGTGCCTGTGGTTCAAGTGGCTAAGGTGCCAGCCACATATACCTGAGCTGGCAGGTTCGAATCCAGCCTGGGCCCACCATACAACAATGAGAGCTGCAACCAAAAAGTGTCCAGGCATTGTGGTGAGCACCTGTAGTTCCAGCTACTAGGGAGGCAGAGGCAGGAGAATCACTTAAGCTTAGGAGTTGGAGTTTGCTGCGAGCTGTGATGCCATAGCACTCAACCCAGGGCAACAGCTTGAGTCTCTGTCTCAAAAATAAATAAATAAATAAATAAATAAATAAATAAACCCAAAAAACAAACCATACTCATGGCTGGGAAGAATCAACATTGTTAAAATGTCCATACTACCCAAAGCAATCTATAGATTTAATGTAATCCCTATTAAAGCACCATTGTCATATTTTAAAGAACTTGAAAATATAGTACTTCATTTTATATGGAATCAGAAAAAACCTCGAATCACCAAGACATTACTTAGAAATAAGAACAAAGCAGGAAGTATCACATTACTAGACTTTAGGCTATACTATAAATCTATAGTGATCAAAACAGCATGGTATTGGCACAAAAATAGAGTGGTATATTTATGAAACGGAACTGAGACCCAAGAGATGAACCCAGGTACTTATCATCATTTGATCTTTGACAAGCCTATCAAAAATATTCAGTGGGGGAAAGACTTCTTATTTAACAAATGGTGCTGGGTGAACTGACTGGTGACCTATAGAAGACTGAAACTGGACCCCCACCTTTCACCATTAACAAAAATTGATTCTCACTGAATAAAAGATTTAAACTTAAGACAGGAAACTATAAAAAAAAAAAGATTTAAACTTAAGACAGGAAACAAGAGAGTGCAAGGAAAACACTTGAAGAAATTGGCCTGGGAGAATATTTTATGAGGAGTACCCCACTCACCCCTGGGCAATTGAAACAACACCAAAAATACACTACTGGGATCTGATCAAACTAAAAAGCTTTTGCACAGCCAAAAACACAGTAAGTAAAGAAAACAGACAACCTTCAGAATGGGAGAAGATTTTTGCAGGTTATGCTTCCAACCAAGGTCTGATAACTAAAATCTACAGAGAACTCAAACTAATCAATAATAAAAGAATAAATAAACCCATTTCTATGTGGGCAAGAGACTTGAACAGAAACTTCTCTGATGAAGACAGGCAAATGACCTACAAACACATGAAAAAATATTCATCATCCTTAATCATTGGAGAAATGCAAATCAGAACCACTTTGAGATATCATCTAACTCCAGTAAGATTAGCTCACGTCACAAAATCCCAAAACTACAGATATTGGCATGGATGTGGAGAGAAGGGAACACTTCTACACTGCTGACAGGAATGCAAGCTAATTTGTTCTTTTTGGAAAGCTGTTTGGAGAACACACAAGGAACTAAAAGTAGACCTACCATTTGATCTTGCAATTCCTCTACTAGGTATATACTCAGATGATCAAAAATTATTTTATAACAAAAACATTTGCACCAGAATGTTTATTGCAGCCCAATTCATAATACCCAAGACACGGAAACAGCCCAAGTGCCCATTGACCCATGAATGGTTTAACAAATTATGGTATATGTTTTATGATATATGGAATTAAATTATGATATATGAAATACGATGCAGCCATAAAAATATGGAGATTTTACATCTTTTATGTTTACCTGGATGGAGTTGGAACATATTCTTCTTAGTAAAGTATCTCAAGAATGGAAAAAAAAGAATCCAATGTACTCAATACTACTATGAAATCAATATACAACCACCTATACACTCATACGAATGGCAAAACATAACTGTAATCCAGTTATGTTTTGAGGAGAGAGAGGGGAGGGGAGGGGGATATGGGAGGAAGGACGGCATTTGGGGGGACCTCACCTAATGTGTATGATGTAATGGTACATTTCAAAGCTATTAAGAAATGAGTACAATTGTGATGGATGTGTTAGTTCAATGTATGCATTTCACATTGTATATCAAAGCAGTATCCTGAGCCCCCATAAATGCATCATTGTACAAAGTTATGATTTAATAAAAATAATAAAAGTAGCCCAGTATTGTTGGCAGGTGCCTATAGTCCCAGCTACTAGGGAGGCTGAGGCAAGAGGATTGCTTGAGCCCTAGAGTTAGAGGTTACTGTAATCTCTGACACCATTGAGCTCTGCAGAGGGTGACAAAGTGAGACTTTGTCTCAGAAAAAAAAATAAGTGGGCTATATGTGGATAGTTTTGTGTCTGAGCTCTCTGTTCTGTTCCATTGGTGTATGTCTCTACTTTTGTGCCAATATTAAGCTGTTTTGATTACTATAGTCTTGTAGTATAGTTTGAAGTCTGGTGATGCGATGCCTCCCATTTTGTTCTTTTTGTTGGAGTTGCTTTGGCTATTTGGATTCTTTTATGGTTCCAAATGAAGACTCATATATTAGATCCATGAAATATGCCATTGCCATTTTGACAGGGATTGCATTTAATCCATAAATCACTTTGGGTAGTATGGAAATTTTGACAATGTTATTTCTATCAATCCATGAAGGTGATATATTTTTCCATTTATTCGTATCATCTGCTATAGATCAGAATTTAAAGACATGGTAGAGGACCTGGTATTTCTAGTGAGCTCTTGTTAGGATGCTTAATGAACATTAATAATGGACACCACTGATTTCAGAAAAAATTTTCCAAATATAAAGGGCTAAGGAGAAAGATTGAAGAAAAAATGAGAAACAAAGTGGCCAAATTACTCCCAAGAGTTAATGCTGATGGATTAGAACAGGCCACAGGGACCAGGCCTAAGTAATTAAAGATAGAAAATTGGACTAGACCAAGTTACTTCACCTCTTTGCACCTGAAAAGAAAAGTGTGGGCAAAACAAAGGGCAAAAAGGAGAGGAAGGAAGAAAGCAAGCTTTTGTTGAGGTTTGGGTGTCTCAAAAGGGAGAAACAGAGGTCAGTTTACCTAAAGCAAAGCCCTCTTTGTCTTTCCTGATCGCTCTCCTACAACTTTCTAGTCTCGCCCCCCACCCCACCCCGACCCAGGGCTGCAAACCTCACTGGCTTTTCCCTTTCTGTTGCCTCCCAGCAGAAATGGGAGAGCAGCTCAAAATTTACAGCATATCAGTGCTCCAGAATTATAAAGAAAAATTATCTTTCCTCTGCTGTATGGCAATAAGATGCTTAAACGCCAGTTTGATAAGACAAGGTTAATAACAATGACTATGTCCTGTGATGCACCCAAAATATCAGGTTGTTGTCATATCACAATCTGTCCAGGGAAATGTTCTGGATGATCTGGGGGGAGGGGGGGAAGGATATATACTTTTTATTTGTGAAATGTATTTCGTTTTTAAGCACCAAATTCCAGTAAAATGTTTGTATTGCTTTGCTGACATGTTGGGCTGTCTCATACTCGCAGTCACTACAGACGCTGCACTGATAAACATCCGTCTCCTCTTTCATCTGTCTTTGCTTGACATGTCTTCGGGCTTATATCCTGGGCTGCCACCATCACCCAGTGGGCAAGAGGAGAAAAATCCTTGATTAACTTATAATTAGTCAGGTCCATTGAGTATTTTACAATATGGAATATATTACATATCACTGGTGGAATGTAGTTGAACAAAAACACAAAGAAATATTTGCCTTCATTCAGTGATCTCATTGTTAGTAATAATATTGATTTTGATATACTTTAATACACCATATTATATTGATATTATTTTGAAACTATTATGTATAATACTCTCAAATAAGACATTATGTTGGGCTGGGCACAGTGGCTCATGCCTATAATCCTAGCACTCTGGGAAGCTAAGGCAGGTGGATTGCTTAAGCTCATGAATTCAAGACCAACCTGAGCAAAAGCGAGACACTGTTTCTACTAAAAATAGAAAAACTGGGCTTGGCACCCATGGCTCAGTGTTTAGAGTGCCGGCCACATAACACCGGGATGGGTTTGAACCTGGCCCAGACTTGCTAAAACAAGAATGACAACTACAACATAAAAAAATAGCCAGCACTGTGGCAGGTACCTGTGGTCCCAGCAACTTGGGAGGCTGAGGCAAGAGAATTGCTTAAGCCTGAGAGTTTGAGGTTGCTGTGAACTGTGACACCATGGCACTCTATCAAGGATGCATAATGAGACTTTGTCTCAAAATAGATAAATGAATAAAAATAAAATAAAAAATAGAAAAACTGAGACAAGAGGATTGCTTGAGCCTAAGAGTTGTAGGGCACTGTGAGCTATGATGCCATTCTACCCAGGACAACAGCTTGAGACTCTGTCTCCAAAAAAAAAAAAAAAAAAGAAGAGAAAAGAAAAGAAATTATGTTAATGTTCATATTTTTGGAAATCACAAGAGTAAGGAAATATAAGTATAAAATTAAAAAATAAAGACATTAGCTTAGTGCCCATGGCTCAGTGGTTAGGGCGCTGGCCACATACACTGGGGCTGGTAGGTTCAAACCTGTCCTGGCCCTATTAAACAATAATGACAACAGCAAAAAAATATCTGGGTGTTTTGGCAGGCTCCTGTAGTCCCAGCTACTTGGGAGGCTGAGGCAAGAGACTTGCTTAAGCCCAAGAGTTTGAGGTTGCTGTGAGTTGTGATGCTATGGCATTCCACCAAGGGCAACATAGTGAGACTCTGTCTCAAGAAAAAATAAATAAATAAAGACATTTAGGTTACTTCTGATTGAATTTAAACTATTTTAACATTTGAAATTGAAATTTGAATTCGATATATCATCATCTTTGAATTTGAAATACAACTATGAATTTGTAATTTTTTAAAATGTTAAAAAAAAAATCCAGAAGCGACGGCAACTCAGTAACAAAGAGAATGTTAGCACCTAATTGATAGTCTCTGAATTCCATTTTCTACCTTATGGTTCCAGGTGTGAAGTGGGAAATTATAAACTGAGACTGGGTCCATCTTATGTTGGAAAGTGAAGAAACTAACCAATGACCAAAGGTGAACAGTTGACTATCAAAAAGAATAACAATGGCGGCTCGGCACCTGTGGCTCAAGTGGCTAAGGTGCCAGCCACATACACCCAAGGTGGCGGGTTCGAATCCCCAGCCCGGGCCCGCCAAACAACAATGATGGCTGCAACCAAAAAATGGCCAGGCCTTGTGGCGGGCACCTGTGGTCCCAGCTACTTGGGAGGTGGAGGCAGGAGACTCGCTTGAGCCCAGGAGTTGGATGGAGGTTGCTATGAGCTGTGATGCCATAGCATTCTACCCAGGGGGATAGCTTGAGGCTCCATCTCAAAAAAAAAAAAAAAGAAAAAAGAAAAAAGAATAACAATGGCAATTGATGGAAATACACCAGTTATATAACAATCCATGAATTTACAATTATAATCAAAAGAGAAATCTAAAGTAACAAATACAATTCAGTTGTCACTCTTGCAGGTAGCCTGTCAAATTCATTCTCTGAATATTAATCATTGAAAGGAAAGAATCAGGTCTTGATCAGCATTTCTTATGAAAACTCTGTTTGTAATGTACAAAATAGTCCTAGTTGATGAGGTAAAGCTTTTCTTACAGAAAGATTCTAGCTAATAAGATTCTAGCTAATAAGTGTAAAGATTCTAGCTAATAAGTGTTATTCTGTAAAAGAATAACAGAATTAGAAAAATCACCATCTTACACAACATGGAATGAAATCATTGATTCAGGAAATAAACATCAGCGGATACAAACCGAAAAGTAAAATATTAATGAGGAACTGGACATTCTGAGGGAGCCAAAGGGACATAAAATAAACTTTACAACCAGGGATCAGGCAGCCACCACCTGAATCCACTGATCAATCTTAGCATTGTTACAACAGGGCAAATAAATATGACGTGCTTTCTGACGTGTACACAGTACCACCGGTGAAGTGTCCACGCCAGAATGTTAGCCCTGAACTGATTCAGGCCTTTTATGTAATTTATAGGTTACAGGGGATGGGAAACAGGTGGAAAACAATCTTCTGAATCCAGATTTTTACCAGACAATTACCTAGTCTGTTTGAAGGCCACTGCTTATTAAAAGGGTGGTAGGAGAGATGACCATGCCAGACAAAAGAGACTTAAGAGGCATAACAACCTCAACACAGCAATAAAAATGTTCCTCTCCTGTAGCTATTTCTATATCTTGAGTTTGCACATATATTCTAGTAAAAGAATGTGGTTAGCTGGTTGTGATGCAGTGTTGCTCCTGACTTCTCGTGAAGAATATAGCTGCCATGTGATTTCTGTGCCTCTTCCCACATTCTCTGCCCTCCCCTTCCCACCTCTGCTGAAATCGTGAGGGGACAAGTTTATGAACCTCACAGCAAGTCTAAGAGTGTGGACATCCAGAAGTACAATAGTTCTAACTCAAAAGAGAACTTGTCCAGGGTAGTCATGGATTCTGGGCTTTACAAAGTTAAATGCTGGAATAAAAGAGAGATAACTTTTATGACCAATAGTAACAGTTATCGTTACACATGCTGATATGAAAGTAATCAAATCTCATGCTCTACGATGGAAATCAGTTACTGTACTATGCAGGATTGTGCTTCAAGGGTCTGAAAAACTTCTCGACTGTGTGTAGAATATTAATAGTTGGTTACAGCTCTCGTTCTCTCTATCAAATATAGGTAGCTCTAATGGGACCAGTGGTTCAAAATACAAACTCCATTTAATCAGGATTCTCTGTTTAAAATTCAGAGCATGTTTACATACCTGTGTGTATCCATCCAATTTCATTTACCTCATAGTCACTCATACTGTCAGAATTCTTCTGATTTCTTTTAAAAAAAAAAGTTAACTGGATGAGTTTCTTAGTGAATCATGACCAGATATGGAGCAATTCCAAGTTACTGGCAGAGATTAAATATCGTTAAACCTTAGGGTATACAATAGTTTAGTATGTCATAAACTATAATTGACCTAGATCAGAGATTATTTCTTCTCCATTATTTTCCCCTTCCCCATGTCCCTTTAACAATCTTATGAATAGTCAGGATTCCCTTCAGAGAAAGATACAAACATGAGAAAAACTAGTCCACAATTGCAGAGGGTTCCAGCCAACATCCAAACTGTGGTAGATTGTACCTGTTGAAGATGGCCACAGTAGCCAGGGCCATCCGCAGTGTGACTTGCTGCTCTCTCATCCAGAGGTGGAATCTAATTCTCCTCTTGCTTCTGGGCAGTCCTGAGTCTTACGCTAAACTGAAAGAATGCAGAAGATGAAGTTTTCTGGGACTTCCAAATTTAGATCCTGAGAAGGCTTGCAGCTTTTACCTGGAACTTTTATAACACACACTCTTGGGATTTCCCCTGTTCCACAGCTGCCTTCTTGTTAGTGTCACAAGACCCATCGGAAGACAATATGCGGCCACTCTGTTTGGCTCAGTCAGAGCTCACAACCAACAACTAACATCAGTTGCCAGCCATGTGAGGGCACAGAGCCACCCTGGGCATTAAGCCCTGTGAAGTCATTGCCAACTTTGACCACAGCTAACATCTGACTGCAGCTGCACGGGACAGCCCTACCTGTGCATCTGAGCCCAGTTGACCCACAGAACTATGAGTGGTAATGAGAAAATACTTCTCTTGAGTGTGAGGTGATCGGTTACACGGCAAATATAACTGTAACACCCACCCACACTTGTTGAGAACCACTGCTCTTTTCTTTTTAATTTAAGGTTACTATGAGGGTACAAATATTTAGGTTATATTGTTTTTGTTTCTAAGGTAAAGTTTAAGTTGTAGTTGAGCCCTTCATCCAGGGGCCTGCTGAACACCCTCACGTTGTGCACATTAGGTGAGAACCTGTCAATCACCCTCCCTTCTCTCCCCTCCCCTCCTTCCTCTCCCCCACCCCTTGCTAGA
The DNA here is from genome assembly GCA_963574575.1 of Galagoides demidoff. NCBI lineage: Eukaryota > Metazoa > Chordata > Mammalia > Primates > Galagidae > Galagoides > Galagoides demidoff. Next base: position 66,483 of record CAUYQV010132539.1, read on the forward strand.
CTATACTTATGTTTTTCTTTCTTGTTTAATAAATGGTGTTGGGAGAACCGATTAGCCACATGTGAAAGACTGAAATTGGACTTGCGTGTCTCACCACTAAAAAAAATTAACTCTCACTGGATAAAAGATTTAAATTTAAGACACAAAACAATACAAATTCTAGAAGAAAGTGTGTGGGAAACTCTTGACAAAATCAGCCTAGGAAAAGATTTTATAAAGAAGACTTTATGTATTTACTTTTATTTACATATATATAATTCTAGATTAATATATATATAAAATTCTAGAGAAAACTCTAGAATTATATGCAATATTAATAGATAGTTTTCTCTATTCACACACATATACACAATGTTTATTGTTTATTACAATATTTCATTATGCCTAATGTTTCATAGTTTTCTTTTTCTGTTGACACCTCTCGTGGGTGGGACTATACGGTGAATTTCATATGCTCTTTTCAATATTTTTGTATTGTGTTGATTACTTTGCAATACTAACAATTTTAACAGTAGTTTTATTTTAGTTGAATTTTCTAAGAAAGTGGATCATAACCACTCTCACCAACCCCCATATACACATAAGTGCTCACACACAGTAGTTAATTGTGTGGTGATAGGTGTTAAGTAATCTGATTTGTTGTAATCATTTTACAAAGTATACAAATCATGGTATACCCCCTGAGTATACACAATTTTTATCTATTTTATTTTATTTTACTTTATTTTATTTGAGACATAGTCTCACTATCATGCCCTCAGTAGAATGCTGTGGTGTCACAACTCATAGCAACCTCAAACTCTTGGTGTTAAGCAATTCTCTTGGCTCAGTCTCCCAAGTACCTGGGACTACAGGTGCCTGCCACAATGCCCGATGTTGTTGTAGTTGTCATTGTTGTTTAACAGGGCTGGGTTTGAACCCACCAGCTCCAGCGTATGTGGCCAGCACCCTAACCACCGAGCTACGGTCACCGAGCCAATTTTTTTAATCAATTTAGTATTTCTAAAAGCATTATGTTGAAAGGAAAAATTCATAAAATAGACTAGGCTAGAACCCCTTATTTATTATTTCTGAGAGTTTTTTCTCTGTGTGTGAAGAAATAAAACATAGTTTTTCAAGGAATCTGTCCTACTTACTATACCTGAATAACTTCTCCTGGGCACCATACCTCCTATCATTTATAGCTTAGGACTTGTGTAACTATATATAGTATTTTTCAAGGATCCCTGAATAGGTTTTACATGTATGTCTTCCACATCCTCAACTCTATTGTAAACTCCTAGGTTTTTGCCTCTTCTTTGTATAATACCACCTTCTATGATCTGTAAGTGTCAAGTGTTTTGCTGGTTGATGGACTAATTCAAGGGTTGTCAAAACTGTGGCTCATGGATCACAGTTGATCAATAACTTGTTTTGTAAAGCAATCAAACTAAGAATGTTTTTTTTGCATTTTCAAATGACTTAAAATAAGAATAGTTTTCAAAATAAGAATGACATCTTGTAGCACATGTAAATTATGTGAAAATCGTATTTCAGTGCACATGTATAAAGTTTTATTGGAATGCAGATACACTCCTTATTATCTGAGGCTGTTTTCACTCTACGACATCAGAGTTGTAACAAAGACCATATGGCCCAAAAGGCCTAAAATATTTACTAGTTGGTTTTTTTACAAAAACAAAAAAAAAATTAAACCCCCCAAATTTTGACAGCTCCTCACTTAACATAGTAAGTGTAAGTTGCATCAGAAGGGTTCTATTAAAAACGTCTGCTATTGCTGAGTGCCTTTAGTACTACAATGGGTCATTACAAAAGTTTTGAGATACACAAACATTAAGAAACATAAAATCCCATGGACAGAAACAAATGAAGCCTTCCCAGCAACACCGATAAGTCAAATGAGGTGAAATTTTTCAACTGTGTTTCTTGGAAATGAAATAATGGACCAAAACTTTCATAGTGATTCATATATATGGTAAATTGCATTATTGTTCTCAAGTCCTTTCTGTATCTGCATAACAGGATTGTACATAGATTGCAGTGTTGTGAAGTAGAACAGACAGAGTATATATCCTTGCCCCAGTGTCTTTTAGGCTGGGTCATGATATGCTTTGGCCAACAGAACATTAGCAGATATGATGTGAATGAAACCATAACTGTGCTTGTCGAGATTAGCCTCAGTTCCTGAGCTTCTGTGGGCTGTGATGAGGTAGCAGCGATCTGTTTCAGGAGCCCATTGGTCCCAGGGTGAGAGACATGCACAGCAGAACTGAACTTGAAGCAGAGTCAATCCAGCAGGTGCACAGACCCATGAGTGAGAATAAATATTTGCTATTGAGAGTCACTAAGATTTGGGGATTGTTTGTCAGGCAGAAACCTGACTAATACTGTGGGATTTGTCACTCATTAATTAGGGTCATGCTTGTGTAGCTCTCCTATGCTAAAAATATAGAAACTGGAAATCTCATTAAGTTTAGAAAGACGTGATATGGATTTACCCCAGATAACCTGCAAATGTAATAGTTTATGCTGCTTTAAGAAGACAGACATATGTTTTAGAAAAGTTTATTATCTTTTTTGCTGAGCTATTTTAATGCTTGAGACCACATTTTCAGTGGACTTATGATGAAAGCCACTTGTTTGCTTGCTGGGGGTGAACATTAGGGAAGTTAGGATTATGGGAATAGAGTTAGATTGATAAAACAATGGAATGATTGTACAAAAGGTTGTGTGATCAGGGTCAAGTATGCAGGAGAATAAGAGAGGACAAGAGCCTCCAAAAAGAACACACTATACTGGGGGCTTCATGAGATGGGTTGGCATGAACATCAAAGAACTTCAGGAAAAGTCTGCAAGGGCCTAGCTGGAGTCAGAAAGGACCCCAGGAATAAGGTCCGCAAGGACCTGGCTGGGGGCCCAAATGGACCCAAGGAAAAAGGTTCTCAAGGGCCTGGCTGGGGGCCTGAAAGGGCTTGGTAAGCCATTTTAGGACATGTGCAGCTGACTTATTGAACAAGAAAGATTCTTTCTTATGAGTGTGAGATAAGAGGATGCAGCTTTGTTCCTTCCTGCTTCTGAAGATGAGTAAGGTGTTAACTAATCTGCTGCACAGGAAACAAAGGGTGGCATCTAGCTCCAAAGTCCATGCTCCCATTTCTTTTGTTTTCTGTAATCCTGTTCATGATTGATAAATATCTTAAGAAGTAAAAGTAATAGCTAAAGGGTTATTGGGTGGGTAATCTAGAATTAGGGCAGGAGAAACTGCAGAGACATGTATGTTGTTGTTGCTATAAACACCTATTAACTAATCAAGAGAAATAATAAAAACCAAGAGCATCCTGAGTTCCAGGTCTTTGCTGTCTCAGGCACGAAAGGTGTTGACCTCCCAGGCCCACTCCATAAATTCTACTCTGTTTCTATTGTCTTTCTTTATTTTCCTCTTTCCCTTGTCACCGCCAAGCACTGGGGACACTCATGGGTTGTGTGGGGGCTGGCTCCCTACAGTTGTGCATTTCTGTATATGATTTCCAAGGCTTGAAATGCAGTTGTATTTTTTACCTGTAAAATGGGAATCTTTCATTGAAGTAAGTATTCAAACAAATTTGAATTTTGTGCAAATTTAATCTTGTGAAAATTTAAATCTAATGAACCTATACAAATTTGGTATTATTTCCTATGAGTATTTAGAGTGTGATTATATTAGTGAAAGTGTGTAATTTTTTTTACAGCAAGATTTCTATCTATTTTGGGATAGATAATTACCTGCTATAGGGATCTGTCCTGTGCATTTTTTTTTTTTTTTTTGAGATAGAGTCTCACTCTGTCACCCTGGATAAAGTGTGGTGGCATCGTAGCTCAAGCAACCTCAAACTCTGGACTCAAGCGATCCTCTTGCTTCAAGCTCCCCAAGTTGCTGGGACTACAAGTGCCTACCACAACACCCAGCTAGTTTTTCTCTTTACAGTAGAGACCTGCTCTCACTCTTGCTCAGGCTTGACTTGAATTCCTGAGCTCAAGCAATCACCCGCCAGGGTGCTGGGAGTACAGGCGTGAGCCACCAAGCCAGGCCTGTCCTGTGCATTCTACGATGTTTAGCATCCCAGGCCTCTACACCCTGGATGCCAAGAGCACATCCCCAGACTCCATTCCCCTAACTCCTTGTAATCGTGGTAATCACAAATGTCTCCAGACATTCCCAAATGTCTTCTGGGAGGCAAGATCATTCTTACTTCAGAACCATTGCCTTATGGGGAATTCTAATGTTGTAGTTCCTATTATAATAATAATCTAGTGAGTTTTTTAAAAAGTCTTAACATATTATAATAATCTAGTAAGCTTTTCAAAAAGTCTTAACTAACTTCAAAATTACTGAAAAATTGCAGTGACTCTATGTGGAATTCTCATGTACCACTTGTTAATATTTGCCAGATGTGCTTTTTATTCTTTCTCTACATATATGCTAAATACCTTTTTCTGAGTTATTTGGGAATAAGTTGAACACAGGATGGTCCCTTTCCCCTTAATATTCAGTGCTTATTTTTTGAGAACAAGTATATTCTCATATCTAATCTTAGCAGAATCAGAAAAGCCAAGAATTTCTTTTTTTTTAGACAGAGTCTCAAGCTGCTGCCCTACGTTGAGTGTCATGGCAACATTATGGCTCACAGCAACCTCCAGCTCTTGGGCTCAAGTGATCCTCTTGCCTCAGTTTTTTGTATTTTTAGTAGAGATGGGGTCTTGCTCTGGCTCAGGCTGGTCTCAAACCTGTGTGTTCAAGTAATCCACTGGCCTCGGCCTCCCATAGTGCTAAGATTACAGGTGTGAGCCACTGCACCTGGCCAGTCCAAGAAATTTTAAGTTAATACATTATTTACAAACCATATTCAAGTTTTGCCAATTATCCCCAAAATATCCTTTGCCTATTTTTTCATTTTCCCGAATCCAATAAAGGACACACATTGTATTTTATTGTCATATGTCTTCATTCCTCTTTAATTTAGAATAGTTTCTCAGCCTCCCAGTGTTTTTTATAATCTCAATATTTTTCAAGAGTACAGGCTATGGCTGGTGCCTGTAGCTCTGTGGTTAGGGAGCCGGCTACATACACCAGGGCTGGAGGGTTTGAACCTGGCGTGGGCCTGCTAAATGACAATGACAACTGCAACCAAAACATATCTGGGTGTTGTGGTGGGTACCTGTAGCCCCAGCTACTTGGGAGGCTGAAGCAGGAGGATCTCGTGAGCCTAAGAATTTGAGGTTGTGATGAGACTATTTCAAAATGTGTATGAAAACAGCACACTGTACCCCATGATTGCGTTAATGTACACAGTTATGCTATAAGAAATAAAAAAAAAAAAAAGAAAAAGAAAAGAAAAGAATTTGAGGTTGATGTGAACTGTGATGTCATGGCACTTTGCCGAGGGCAACACAGTGAGACTCTGTATCAAAAAAAAAAAAAAAAGTACAGGCTAATTATTTTGTAGGACGGTTCTCACTTTGGATTTGTCTGATATTTCCTTGTGATTAGATTCAGGTTACACAATTTTGCCACATATGTTTGTGAGTAATGCTGCAAACTACTCAGTGCATCTCCTCAGGAACCACTTGATGAAAGTCAATTCCTTCACAGGTGATGTTAACAGTGAACATTTGATTTGGGTGCTAGATTACTTTTCTAGAGCTGCCATCATAAGTTACCACAAACCGGGTGGTTTAAAGAAATAGAAATTTCTTTAAACAGGGTGGTTTAAACAAATAAAAATTTTTCTCTCACAGTTGGGAGCTGGAAAATGTTGCCAGGCCATGTTCCCTCTGGAGGATCCTGGGGAGAATCCCCTTCTAGTGGCTGTCAGCATTTCCTGTGGGTGCGTCTCTCCTTCACAACCTTTGTCTTCACATGGCTGTCCCCTCCTCCTTCTTGTCCATGTCCTCTTTCCTTCTGTTTCCTCTAAGGAGACTTGTCATTGTATTTAGGGTCCACCCAGATCATCCAGACTAATCTCATCTCAAGATCCTGAGTTTAGTTACATCTGCAAAAATCTGTTTTCCAAAGAAGGTCGTAGGCACAGGTCCAGGGGGTTAAGATGTCTGTGTGTCTTTGGGGGCCTCCATTCCACCCAGTACAGGAAGTAACTGCCAGGCTTTTTCACACAAAGTTACTGTTTTCCCTTTGGCATTAAAAAATAATTTGTGGGTCAGCTTGGTGCCCATAGCTCAGTGGTTAGGGTACTGGCCATAAGCCCTTAGGGCTGTCGTTTAGAGCCTGCTAAATGATAACGACAACAACAACAACAAAAATAGCCTGGTGCTATGGCTGGTGCCTGTAGTTCCAGCTACTTGGGAGGCTGAGGCAAGAAAATTGTTAAGACCAAGAGTTTGAGGTTGCTGTGAGCTGTGACAACACAGTACTCTAATGAGAGCCACATAATGAGACTCTGCCTCAAAAAAAAAAATAATAATTTGTGGGAAGATAACTCGGAAACTATATAAAATTATATTTTTTCATCAAATTCTCACCCATTAATTTTAGTGCTTTTGGTGTTTTTAAATTTCATTATTCCTTCTCCAGTTATTAGTTGGCATTCTCTTATACTTTCTTCCTCCCTCCATCCCTTCTTTCTATCCTTCCCTCTTTCTTCCTTTCTTTCTAATGATATTGATTTATTGATTCTTATTTTATTCAATGGGCCATAATCTATTATTTTTTATTTTATTTTCATGCTCAAATTTTACCCACAAGAGTTCTTTCAACCAGGCTTCCATGTATCCTTTGACATGATCCTCATCATTTTTTGAGCAATTTGTAATTTTAAGGCAAAACATTATATGCTGGGCTCAGCTTATGTTTTTCCTATGTCCATCCTACAATCAAGCCATTTTACCACGGATCCCTGGTTCCTTTTACTGAGGGATGATAGTTAGAAACCAATGTCTTGATATCTCAGAAGTTTTTTATACAAAAATCCTTGAGTATCACTTAGAGAGATTATAATTCATAAATTCTAGGATAAGGCCCAGAAGTGAGAGAGAGAGCATGTGTATGTGTCTAAACTTCCAAGTAATTCAATTGTATAACAGTATAACAGTGTGTAGAAACTACCGCTTTAATGAATTATTTAAACCATGCTTTAGTTTACACTAAATTTTCAGCAGCATATTTTTTGTCTAAAGGGTCCAAATGTCTCATATCTTAATTACTGAATGCCAGAAAACCAAGCAAGATAAAACCTACAGTATCTGAAGGAACTTGCTGGGTATCCGATGTCAGTGATAGATGTTTAAGATAGAAGATGTTTGTATAATGTAAAATAACTGTGAACTACAAAATCAAGTTAGATTCAAGTCTAGGTATGTGAATAATTACAATTTTAATTAAAAGAGAAAGTAGAATTTTTACTTGCAAATTGTATTTCTCTAACTGTAATCCCTCTCTCTGTCACTCTCTGTCTCACCTTAAAGAATACATCACTTTGGGGAAACGGTGCAGGGAACACAAAGGTTTTTGCAATGGAATAGAAAAATAATCTATTTCAATATCTATGCTGACTATCTTCAATAACAGATAACTCAGAAATGGAACAAAATTACTTCAGTGAAGCCAATTGTACTGTTGAATAGCTAGATCACATGCTGGTATTATGTATGAAAAAGCATTTTTCCTATATGAAATTTGGGGTTAATCTTTTTTTATCTCTTAAAAAAAAAGGAAGAGCATTCTGAGATACTCAGATTCATATTTTAAGGTAAAATTTCTTGTTCTATCTATAGACAATCAGTGTATATTTTAAAACTTTGGCTCTTTAACTTTGTCTTAGTAAAAAGGAATATAATATACTTCCTCTTTCAGAAGGTAAATTAGAAGAAACTCTCCCACAGAAGCGGGAATTATAAGTCTCAACATTAACAAATGATAATTGTGGAGTATATACCAGGAATTTTACATATGTTTATTTGACCAACAAAAAAACTAAAGGTCACATAGCTAGGAAATGGCCAGGCAGGGACTTTAGTAAGAATATGCTAGCTGATGATGCAGTAACTGCCCTGAAATCTCAGAAGCTCATACATGTGATAACCAAGGTGCTGCTCACGCTGCCTGTGTGTTGTGGGTGGGCTGTGGCTCCACTCTATTTCATATTCACTGTTGAACCCAGAGTTGTGTTGTGTTGTGAAGCTAACACGACAGTACTGTTAAACATCTATATCACATTTTGTTATTGAACGTTGGTATTTTGTATTTCAATAGCCAGAGGAAGTTAGGCCAAATCTGATGTCAGCCAGGTGGGGATGTATATTCCCCTCACAGGGAGGAACTGCCAAATAGACCTGGTGCATATGGCATAATTTAACCTGGAGCTAGTGACGCAGTGAATCCCTTGGCCTCAGTAATTGGTCCACCTTGGTCCAATCAGAAGGAAGCAAAGATTCTTGTTTGATGGATGGAGGGAGAGTTGACTTTGTTCTTTCTCTAACCAACACAGCCACCAGGGAGAAAGAGTGCCAGAAGCTGATACATGCAGGAGAGCAGAGTCAACAGCAATGGAGCCGTAGCACTGAGGATCCCACAAATCTCTGGAACTGCTCACCGTGGGCTGACCCAACCTCTGAACTTCCCAGTGATGTATCCCAATAAATTTTCTTAGGCTTATCCCAGTTTATACATGATCCTTTATTCTACAGTAGAACTTCTGTAAAGTGACCACCCAGGAGACTGTAACAAACTGGTCAACATAAGGAACTAGGCCTACTGTACTGATATGTATATGTGGTGCATGTCCAGTCTTTGAAAATTCAATGTAGTCAATATGATCAATGTAGGGAAGTTCCAGTGTATTTCTAACACGCAGTATTAAAATTCCAAACCTAGAAAAGTCCTAAATTTTCTTGGAAAAGGCATATATGTGTATATGTATAATATGCTTGATTTTGTGTTAAAAACAAAGTAGCAGCATTATGAATTTTTTTTTTAGTTTTTTTTTTTTTAATAGAGGAGTCAATGAATGGAGGAAGAAAGGAATGGAGGAGGAATGGGAGATGCCAGAGGAGGAGGATGTTGAGGCCAGGCAGTGCCGTGGCCTAAATGAACAGAGGAGGAGGAATGGAAGATCCCGGAGGAGGAGGAGCCCCTTTCTCAAACCTACCCCGTCCTAGTGAATTAGTGTGCAGTGGTTGGTGGCAGGAGGGCCATGGTTAGAGTCTGGAGTTGTCCCTAGCCAGGTCTCACTGCTTCCTTTCCTGGCCAATGCACCATCAAGATGAGAGGTTCTGGCATAAAACCGGGTGAAGGTCCATAAGAAAAGAGCGGAGGTCAGTCCAGGGACAAGGAAAGACTTCAACAGAGGGGAAAAGGAAAATGGAGACTGACCAGGCATTAGCTCCCCAAGTTTTTTAAAAATAAGGAGAAGGTGACTCATTATCACACAACCCTAAAACACCAACTGTTATTAGGTTTATGTATACCCTTTCAATCCCTCTCCATTCCTACCAGGCATTTATTTTTATATAGGTTGCATCATAGCATACAAATAATTTTGAATTCTGGCCTTTTTACTTACATGTATACTCAAGTTATTTTCCCATATTTTTACACAGTATTTATAAGGATTATTGAAATCACTGCAGAATAGTCTAGCAATTGGCTATAATATAATGTAGATAAAATTTCTCCTAATTTTGGACATTGAGATTTTCTAGTTTTTTACTTCATAGATACTCGTGTCATGGATGGATTTATTGGGATATGTCACTGAGAAATGCACGCGCATGGAAAAAAATTGGAAGGGCATATGCAAAAAACAGTGCTTATGGTTGCTCTTACTTAGACCTCTATGCCCTCTGGGTTGTAAGGTAATGAAACTGACAGAATCCAGTGGCTGATCTCTGCCTGCTACATTTCTCTGTTCTAGAGACCCATGTACACAACTTTGGTGTTATTTATTGAGCTCAATGAAAAATTAGCATAAGCATCTTGAAATTTTGCCAGAATAAAGAATTTTGATTATGAATAATTGATTAAAATTGAGAAGACAATAACTTTTGGTGGAAGTAGAATGGGATTTGCAGACATATTAGTAACAGCAAGTTAGAAGGGAATGCTATTGGGATAAATCAATAAAGATGATCTTTTTGAAAGCTCGTTCCATCTCCTTGGATCCACTCACATCGCTTCTTATGGTCTGTGGTGAGAGCTCCAACAGCCAAGATGGTGAAGCAGATAGAGAGCAAGTGTGCTTTTAAGGAAGCCTTGGATGCTGCTGGAGATAAACTTGTAGTAGTTGACTTCTCAGACACATGGTGTGGGCCTTGCAAAATGATCAAGCCTTTCTTTCATTCCCTCTCTGAAAAAGTATTCCATCATGGTGTTCCTTGAAGTAGACGCGGATGACTGTCAGGATGTTGCTTCAGAGTGTAAGGTCAAATGCATGCCGACTTTCCGGTTTTTTAAAAAGGAACAAAAGGTGGGTGAATTTTCTGGAGCTAATAAGGAAATGCTTGAAGCCACCATTAATGAATTAGTCTAATCATGTTTTCTGAAAATGTAATGAGCCCTTGGCTATTTAAATGTTTTGTTTATTGACAAAAATTTAAGAACTATGAAGCCTATATACCAACCACCATCTGATTACAGTGATAATAAAATATTGATTCTACCCTTTAAAAAAAAAGATTATCTTTTTGGCTAATACAAGTGGGGGTAGGGGTAGGGGGTAGGACACAATTATAAGAGAGGTTTTATTTAACAAATGCAATCAGTATAACCTAATTATTTGTATCCTCAACGAATCCCAAACAATAAAAAATAAAATAAAAATAAAAATAATTAATAAAGTAAGGCCCATCATGTGGAAATTAAAAAAAAAAGATTGTCTTTTGTGCTGGGATCCTCCACTGGCAAATCTGTTTGGCCACTGTTCTCTGAAGAGGTTATACTGGAGGGGTCCAACTCTTCACTGTTCCTGGAGCCAGTCCACTGGTTCCATGAGCCTGGCCTGCTCACTGGCCTCCAAGGGACTATCTGTCTCTGGTCCAACATCTCCCAGTAACCTCCTGGCTTGAGCACTTTCCAGAGAACTTGAGATAGTATTACCCTTGTCAACATGAGCTTGGTTTAGATTTATATCTATTTGGTATAAATAATTAAAAGAGGTCGTGATTCAAGAGTAGTGTGCAGGCAGTTCTCCAAATCTATTTATTTTTCTCAATCTCATTCAGCCCCTGGAAGACCAGTGGACCCTTGACTGGATGCTGAACTTCTTGGACCTGACAGTCTTGGCCTGTAGGTCCAGGGCTACAGCTGCAGAACTTGATACCTATTTCTCAGGCCAGGTCCCGGACATGATTTCTCGACAACTCTATTAGAAAGAGCATTTAACCTGTGCCCACAGGGTCATTAAAAACAGGGCCAGATAGTTTGTTTAGTGGATCTGATTTTCTAAATTAATAGAATCGTTCCTTGGCAGGGTATAGGCTGGCTCAGGACAAAGCAGTTCTGGGTAGTGGCATCAGAGTGTATGTCAGTAAAGTCAGAGCAGAGAACAAACAAGGGGCCTAGACATCCAAAAGAAAAGTCTTTGTAAGTTATCGACTTCATAATGAAGTTGGTCAGGCAGAGGCTCACAGGCAGGAACTATAACCTCTCTTCCATGACAACGGGAGCATAGTTGACCTGGAAGGGGGAGGATTTGTAGCATCCACTCTCAGGAAGCAGGGGCCGGGATTATGAACCACCATTAAAAATGAGCCCTCCCTGAGATAGTCAGACGAAATACAATATCTACTTATAATCCTTATATAATAATTGTTGAGTAATGAGAAACTTGTATAATTGTTTTAACCAAAATGACTAATTACTTAATGTATATCTTCAGTTAAATTCCATTCAAATACAAATGATGACTTATATTTTATTACAAATTTTAAAAATACTTTAGTTTTACAATCAGTGGCTTTAGTATTATTGTAGATACTGCCTTAGTGTCTTCTTTTTTTTTTTTTGAGACAGAGCCTCAAGCTATCCCCCTGGGTAGAGTGCCATGGCATCACAACTCACAGCAACCTTCAACTCCTGGGCTCAAGCGAGTCTCCTGCCTCAGCCTCCCAAGTAGCTGGGACTACAGGCACCCGCCACAGCGCCAGCCATTTTTTGGTTGCAGCCATCATTGTTGTTTGGCGGGCCCAGGCTGGGGATTCGAACCCACCACCTTAGGTGTATTGGCTGGCGCCTTAGCTGATTGAGCCACAGGCGCCGAGCCTAGTGTCTTCTTTTATAGCAATTCTCTTCCAAAAAAACCTCACTCAAGTATAATGCCAAGAACATTTATTCTTCATAATTAGAATTTGGGGTTATGCCAAAGCTAGTTATAAATTTTATTTTGATACTTATTCCTGAATATGTAATGTAGGCCAGGCACAGTGGCTCACACCTGTAATCCTAGCACTTGAGAGGCCAGGTGGGTGGATTGCCCAAGCTCATGGGTTCGAGACCAGGCTGAGCCAGAGCAAGACCTCATCTCTAAAATAGTTGGGCATTGTGGCAAGTGTCTGTAGTCCCAGATGCTCCAGAGGCTGAGGCAAGAGAATCACTTGAGCCAAGAGTTTGAGGTTGCTGTGAACTATGATGCTATGGCACCCTACCAAGGGTAACAAATTGAGACTCTTGTCTCAAAAAAAAAAAAAAAAAAGAAAGTGAATGTATAAACAAAGTGTATAGCTGTTTAAAACCAAACAAAAAGCAGAAAAAGTCTGTCGCCTGTTTTCTCTTTAGAATCCCTCAATTGCAGAGCAGTATTTCATATATTCTGAAAGATTTTTCTCTGCATTCTCTAATTACTATTAAGGACCATCACTAAATGGTGGATCTGGCCCTTCTGCTTTCTGAAAAAGCCCTGGTACCTCCTGGCATGAAATTCTCTAGCTTTCAGTTCCCATTTCATAATAGTGTCACGTACATCAAGTCTGACTGATGGGGAATTTATTGCTTTGGGCAGCAGGGTGAGGTCCATGCATAGGAATGGGAGATGAAGAACACTGCAGAAGGATTCAGGGGCGAGGGCCACCTGGGCGGCTGGGAGAACCAGTGCTGTGAATGCGCTGGGGACAGCAGTCCTAAGAGCTGTGGATGACCCACATGGAGCCCCTGTTTTCCAAAGGAGCCATGGCCCCCACCATCTTTCTGTAGGTCCTCATCCCATCTATTGGCCCAACAAACATTCTGTACAAACAAAGGTAAGATGTTGAGAATTATCCAGAATAGCTGGCCACAGTGAAAAGCAGGAAAAAGCAGCAATTACTTAGGGAGCTGAAAGTCTGAGGTCTGATGTTTTATTTCTGAACAGAAAATTTACTTTAAAGTAGAAATATATATTTGACATCTTTAATCAGTCCCGTCTAAAATGGGCATAATTTCACCAATTTATGCCACCCAAATGCTATAAAGATTAATGCTTTTAAAGTATAGGCTTCAAAATTATTTCAACTGGAAGCAGATGAAAGGTTCTTAAAATAACAGGCACCTATATATGCATATGTTAAATACTAAGGAATTTCTTTTCTTCTTTCTCTGCTAATACTTAAAAACCATAAGCAATAAAATGTTTTAAACCCTACTGTGTAACTCTAGTGATTAACTGTGAAAACAATGCTCATATAAATACTGTAAAACCTAGTAATTCTTTAAAAAATCTGATTCATACAGGAAAAGTACTCTGGCTATTTTGAGCACTTAGGTGCATGCTCTCTGAGTGAGTCTACTGTCATAGCAACTGATTTGCACAGAAAAGCAAGGAAGCATCTTCAGTCAGAGGTGCTTTTCCTTCACATTCATTTGGGAATCTTTCCTTGGCTCTTAAAATTAGGCTTTATGACACAGGCACCTACCATGGAAAGTTTCATTTAATGAATAATAATTCCGTGGCAGTTTAAAAATCTCTGAAGTGCTACATTTAATGGATGTTCAGATGCCATGGTTCAGCACCTAAGGTTCCAAGAGCATGCTAGAGTATCTGAATATTATGTGACAATGAATGGGAAAATGAGCCCCATGAGTTTACGTAAATATAACCAGAAAATCCAACCTGAGAAAACCAGATCAGTCAAAAATTGAAGGCTCATCTAGATCACTTTAATTTTAACTACATTAAATTAATACAATGTTAATTTCATTTCACGTGGCGTTATGAACTATTTTACATGTTCCAAAAGTCAATCAACTATACATCGAATGATCTGAAAATAAATTTCCCACATTTAGACATTGTCTGAGCAGTAAAAGAAGTCCTTTTGGGGAAATATTTTAATAGCTCACAATCAATGAACAATGAAACAATTGGCAAGGAGGAAGGTACTGTAAAATGATTTCTGCATGAGAATAAGGTTTTTAAAAGGGTTACACTTCCACTATAATGCATGAATTTTCTAAAGGCACGAAGTTTTATATAAAATAGTCATAGATATTCACCAAATCAGCACTAGATTTGCGCTAATACTTATTAACTCTGAAAGAAAGAGGAGAATGAAAAAAATGAAATTCACATCTAAAATCACTTATCTGAAAGTGATTTTTTTAATTTACAATCCAGAATTGCTAATTTTTGTCTTTTTAAATCCTGGAGTAGTAATAAGGTAAATATACCATATCATATATAAAATATTCAGTGGAGTCTAGGGCAGTACCTTGCCATGAAGCAAGTTGATATTGCTGCAGTGAAATGTGTGAACTTGCACACTGATTGTGATCAATGGGTAAATTAACAATAGCCTGAAGTCAGTTCAAGGCAGGTTTTGTTGCCAAATGAGTTCAGGTCCGGTCAGGCCTTGATGCCAAATGAGTTATGAAATATCTTTTACTTATCAAATCTCTTTGGATTTTAAAATCGGTAGGTAAGAGATTGTAAACCTGTACTGCTTTATGTAATAACTAAAATACTTCTGAATAAAGCTGGAAATGTTCACTGTTCAAAAAAGAAAATAGATGAATTAAGAAGTGTTAGAGCTACAAAGTAGTGAAAAAATGTAGAAACATCTGGGATCACCTACTTTTCAAATGAATATTCATAATGTTTCTAGTAAAAGGAAGCTGAACTGATAGAAAAACTGACCTGGAACATAGTGTGACTATGTAATGTTGGTACAAATATGAGCAATTAGGACAAACCTTCACACAATAGTGGAAAAAAGTGAAATAGGGAATAATGTTATGCACATGCGGTATCTAACAATAGTAGATATTGTTAAAAGAAAAACCTTTGACAAGATAAATTTTAGCGGAGTTTGAGCAAAGAACAATTCATGAATCAGGCAGCACTCAGAACCAGAAGAGGTTCAGAGAGATTTACCCAGGAGTGTGAGCAGTGATGTTTTATCATCTGGCCATGGAAGCAAAGTATAAAAACACCTGATTGGTTACAACTGGGCACCTGCCTTATTGGGCATGGTCTGAAGAGTGACTTTCTATAACTGGCTGTAACCCAGCTGCCTGTAATTGGCTAAAACTCTGCTGTTTGTTATATTCCTAAATTAGGATTAGGTTTGTTTATCTACTACGTTTGGTTATAATTTATTATGTAGGAAGTCAATTTACAGAGACCCATCAGGCAAATGGCCTCCTGGTTATTTAACAGTAAGATCATGTGACAGGCACATTCATAAGGAAGGAAGGAAGGAATTTGGCACCAGTTAGATGTTTTGAGTTAAAATCATGATTCAAATCATGAATCATACAGCCTTAATTTATCTAGGTCTCAGTTTCCCCATCTGTGAAGTAGAGAGGGTTATATCATAGGGTGGTTGGAAAGTGTGAATAAAATAAAATAAAATCTTCACAGCACTTAGTACATGGTTAGCACTGAAAAAAGAAAGAAAAAAAGTTGTTACTACCAGTAAAGATACTAATATCTCACACATCTCAAATGTTTAGTTAACATCGGTGGTATCACTGGATGACAGAGAAATGGACAATATTTTCTACGAACAACATGCCTCTGTGAGGCCACTCTTATGAGAAAACACATTTGAGAGATGTCTCTCAAATAGGAATTTTGCTTCAGTTACACCTTAATCTAAGAAAGAGACCTTTTTTTTTTATTATTATTAAGATAACTAGCTTTCCTAATCTGGTGCATTCCCTGAACTTTCCATTTTGTTTTGTGTGATAGTGGGTTCTAAATCAACCAATATATAAGCCCTCAGAACTCTGTTACATTTGGGTTCAGAAAGCTATTATTTTCTTCTACAGTTTTCCGAATTAATCTTGTTTCTTGGTTGTCATATCTCATAACTCACATCCTGTCCTGTAGTGAATTTTGGGCTTCCTCCTTCCCCTTCACCATAAAGCTACATACCTAAAATACAGCAAGTCCTTTCCTTTTTGTTATTTTTACTTTTCACTACAAAACTTATTCGTGTACTTTATTAAAATTTGTTTGCAATCCAAAGCCAAATAACCTAGATGTATCTATGTGCACCTTACATGGTGTGTGTGGGTGAAGCAAACAAGTAAAAAGAGAGACTATGTTATGGACTTCCACAATTTCATCACCTCAGTCCCACTTTCCAGAGATAACTGATGTTAATCATTAGGCCTATGTTCTTCCAAACGACTTTCCAAGTATATACAAATGAGGAAAACATATGTTCATTGCTATGGAATATGTTAAGTTATGAGACTTAGTTTTTGCCCACAGGATGCTTATTATAATATGAAAAGATAAATAAGATAGGAACATAAGTATAAAACAGTGTTATTAAGCAGTAAACTTAGATTTTAGCACCCCACTTGAATTCAGAAGAAAGTAAATTAACTTTTGAGAGGGCAGATTTGAAATATTTTTTAGCAGAGTTTGAATTTGATCTGAAAAAATTGTTTGGATTTCATACAGAAGAGGGAAAAAATAGTTTTAGCCAAATCTTCAATGGAAGAAAAAAAAAATACATACTTAAAAAAGAATCACCTTATTTCATCAAATCCAAATTCATTGTAAAACATCTTGATTTCAGTGATATTTAAAAGTGGAATAAATGTTCACATTAGATCAAGAAAATATAGTATTTGTTCAATGATTAGAGGGGCAGATTTATAGAAGATAGAACTGATAGATAAATCTAGAACAGTAAATATGAGCTTTGGATACTGTATTTCCCAGAAAATAAGACACTGTCTTATAATTATTTTTTCTCAAGAAGACACACCAGGGCTTATTATCAGGGGATGTCCTATTTTTATCAAGTATAATACAATAATCTACATTTATTCAAATACAGTTAAGTCATCTTCTTCTGGAACCTGACAGGGGGAGCTGATCTTGTTGGTGGGGCTGGCGCTAGTGATGCGTGAACTCCTTTCCCCTAGCCATTTGCACATGAGCAATAGGATGCCTGTGACCATGGTTACCACACGTGCACCTGTGCAAGTGTGAGGCCTGGAGAAGGAGCTGTGTCAGATAAAGGTATTCCAGTCTTCCTTACCACTCTGCTCTGAAATGCATGGTGTGGCTATGCAGATACTAGATCTTATCATTGGGGTAGGGCTTATATTTAACAAATGCATAGAAATCCTGCTAGGTCTTATTTTTTTGGGTAGGTCTTGTTTTCGGGGAAACATGGTACTAGGATAAATCCAAAATTTCCTGTTTTGCTTGTTTTCTAGATCTTTCTTTCTTTTTAGAAACTGTTATAAATTAGGATGAGGTCAGATAACCTAATCTTATTGATTGATCAATTGATTGATTGATTATAAAGATGGCGTCTTGCTATGTTGCTCAGGTTGGTCTCAAACTCCTGGCCTCAAGCAATGCTTCAACCTCAGCTTCCTAAAGTTCTGGGATTACAGGCCTGAGCCACACCATGGCTAGCCTGATAACTTAATCTTAAAACATAGAGGTTTATATTCTGGAGTCTTTATTCAAATGATGTCTTTAAAACCACTGGCCCATTTTGGTAGGCCCTCCCACTGATTTTTTTTTCCATGGAGACATAAACATTTTCAAAATATTCATTTAGCCATGTTTTATTTCATTTGCCCAGTATTGTGCTAGTACTAGGATAACAATGTTCAATAGGACACAGTCTTAGCTTCATGGTGCTCACTGCTTTGTGGATACGTTTTCCAATGCCCTCTCCCTACTTCACAGATGTCACCAGTGTCAAATTTTGCTGGCCTATCAATCATTAAAAATAGGTGTCACCAGGTGGTGCCTGTGGCTCAAAGGAGTAGGGCTCTAGCCCCATATGCCAGAGGTGGTGGGTTCAAACTCAGCCCTGGCCAAAAAAAAAAGGTGTCACCTAGACGTCACCTTCTGCTGTCTTGGCCTCGTTTCTAGTTTGTGGTTATCATTTCCTGCTTGCCTTGCCAAACTATGGTTTCTTGAAGTCCGCATGCATTTCCAGAACACCTAGGTGACATTTCCTCCTCTGTACTTTTGCTTAAAGCAGAACTACTTACAAATGAACTTGTATTTGTTACAGAATCTTCATAATTATTTCCTAAAATTAAAAATAGTTGATTTTTGGATTCTCTGAATGTCAGTGTAGACTTAGAAATATACTTAATATTCATACAGAAAGGGGTCTTTTTTGACTCTATGTGAAGAAAACCTCTATATGGGACCTAGAATTAGGCATCAAGCTCTGCATTCAGGTTTAGGATTATTTTTAGTTTTCTTGAGGAATTGACCATTTTACTGTTGTGAAATTGTCCCTCTTCATCCCTGATAATATTTCTTCTTCTGGAATCTACTTTGATGTTACTAGAGATATTCTACAGTTTTGGGTCAGGGCTGGGTTTGAACCCGCCACCTCTGGCATGTGTGGCTGGTGCCCTACTCTTTTGAGCCACAGGTGCTGCCCTAGAGATATTCTAGTATGAAAATCAGCCTCCAAGATGGTCCACAGCAATCCCTACCTCCTGGTATACAGACTGTGCTTTTGCTTAAAGCAGAACTACTTACAAATGAACTTGTACTTGTTACAGCATCTCCATAAAAGAACCCTGTGTGGTTCTTTCTCACATTGTAGAAATGTTGCTCTGTGTAACCAATAAAATATGGCAGAAGTACTGTTACTATGCTTCCAAGATTAGGTTATAGAAGACTATAACTTCTTTCACAGCCTCCTTGCCCCACCCCCCTTCTCTCTCTCTTCCTTTTCCTCCTCAGCACTTTCGCTTGAGGAAGGCATGCCACAAGAAGCCCTAAGAAGAATCCAGGAGGCATGAAGCTGAAGCCTCCTGCCAACTACCACATAAGTGGGCTTGAATGCGAATCCTTTAGATCCGGCCAAGCCTTTCCCTAGATTATGAAAGACCTTGAATCAGAAAACTCAGCTAAGCCACCCCAGATTCCTGACTCACAGAAATGATGAGGTAATAAATATTTGTTAACCATCCCATGTTGGGCGATTAGTCAAAAAGACTCACATTCTTGTGAGGCTACCTTCACAGTTAAAGTTATTATGGCAAGGATACAGAGAAGACAGAAGGATAGGTATTTTCATCAACAGAGAGTCTAGAGAGGTCCAGTACAAGCTTAAGAGTCTTTCTTCATAAGAGGCTACACAGGATGTACTTTCTAGCAGCAAATTATAAGAACATGTATGAGATGTCTCTAGCCAAGGTCTAAATATTTTTTGGGATGCTGGTCACATAAGCATATCTTACTGTGCAACCAGCCATGGAAACTGAAACACGGGACCCCAAGAATGAAACCAGGTGCACATCATTAATCTTGATATTTGTGCAAAGCAACCTGACAAGCTGGTAGGGCACAGCCCATTGCTCCAGGCATACACAACAAAATTATTAATCCCTGACATACAAGAGCCATTTTCCCAGTGATTTGCTAAGGGTCAATCATGGTTCTCTAAGTTCTCTTGGAGACATGCAAGAAATATACAACCAGACCTTCCCTGTTAACTCTTTCCTCAAAATGTGAGCCAAAGCCAAAATCAACCACCAAATGCATAGATAAAAGAGACTTTAGATGATTCCAGCCCCCAGACTTCAAGTCTTCCAGCTTAGCCCCCAAACACTGTGAAGCAGAAACAAGCATTCTCCATTGTGTCTTGCCAGGATTCCTGGCTCACAGAAACTATATGAAATAACAAATGATTATGACTTGAAGCCACTCAAATTTTGGGGTGGTTTGTTATACAGCAATAGATATAAGTAATACAGAACAATACAGTAGAACCAATTGACCACCCAAAGGACTGTTACAAACTGGTCAACATAAGGAACTGGGCCTACTTACTATATTGGTATATACACAAAGTACGTGTTCGGTCTATGAAAATTAGGTCACTGTTACAAGGTGGTAAATGTAGGGAAGTAGTCAACAATGGAGGTTCTTTTTTATTTTCCTGTTCTTTGTAAGACTGGAAAATTTTTACTGATTGACAATGTGAATTTTCACATTGGGGAACTGAATTTTGTTGTATGTCATTAAGTAGTGTTAGGATTCTGTATCATTGCTAGCTAAGTGACAAGGAAGTTCCAAGTAGAATCCTCTTGAATATTGTTTGGGTGGGTCCAGGGTAGAATTCCTCTTCAGGGTAACTTATCTCCACTGATAACTTTCACAAGACTGTCTCAGGGATTTGTAAAGGTGCCATATAATTAATATTTTAGGCTTTGCAGGTCATATATGGTCATCGTTGCATATATTTCTTGGTTTGCTTTTATAATCTTTTGAGAATATATGTATCATTCTTAGATTTTCAGCTGTTCAAAAAGTTTGTAGGTTGGATTTGGCCTGTAAGCTATAATTTGCCCGACATCTGATCTGTTTTATGTCCTTTGCATTCAGAGGTCTTTCTACGCTGGCTGAAAGGACCATTAATGATTCCCAGCCTCGTGTAAGTTCCATCATTTTTTCTGCCCAGTGATTCTCATGGCTCTTTTCCCAGCCTTAGGTGGGTTTCCTCTCACGCTCGCCCAGATTAGCACTCCGTCAAAGACTTGAGAGGACCTCTCTGTAGATTTCCCTGGCTCTGTCTCTGTCTGTGCAGCTCCCTCCTCCCTGGAACTCCGTGCTAGCAGTCCTAGCCATGTTAGCCTCTCTCACTCTGATGTCTCTCTTATCTACTTAGTGAGACTGCATTCTACTGTTCACTCCCAGCGCTGTTATTTGCTTACATATACATATTGTATTTACTCCTATGTATCCATTTCTATCCATATTGAACATATATTTTTAACAGAAACTGTTTACTTCTACTTAATGTCTTCGTTGTAAAACTAAGCACGGTGCTGACACATATGCAGACCAGCATCGTGCCGTTAGCCAGAGCTGTATCTCAGTGGCCTTAGACTAACAACATTTCTAGTTAAGCCAAGTCTTAAATACTCGACCTGTTCTTAGTCCAACTCTAGCCCTTTATGGAATTTCCTTCTTCAACATCCCTCATAGTGAGCATGTACTTTTGAAAGACATACTGTACTTTTTAAGATAGTCCTTTTCATTGTTGCTCTTTTCATAGCAAAGAATGATCAGAAAATATTCTTTATTATAAGCTAAAATAAAATTCTTTATCACATTGACTTTTTAGTTTGTGTTGAATTTGGGTTTAATATAAATCCAGAGGACTGATATGCGCCACAAAGAAGCATGATGTCGGCTCGGCGCCTGTAGCTCAAGAGGCTAAGGCACCAGCCACATACACCAGAGCTGGCAAGTTCGAATCCAGCCTGGGCCTGCCAAACAACAACAACTACAACCAAAAAATAGCCGGGCATTTTGGCGGGTGCCTGTAGTCCCAGCTACGTGGGAGGCTGAGGCAAGAGAATCGCTTAAGCATAGGAGTGGGAGGTTGCTGTGAGCTGATGTCACAGCACTCTATCCAGCGTGACAGCTTGAAGCTCTGTCTCAATAAAAAAAAAAAAAAAAAAAAAAAAAAAGAAGCATGATATCATGACACTACATATAGGAGGATTTGTCCTGGTCAGGGACATTAGGGAAAACATTTCCAAGGAGGTGTGGGTTGAGACCTGATAGCAGAGTGGGAAGTAATTCTATGAAAGAAGGTGAGAGCTTTTAGGAAGATGGATAAGCCTATGTGATGGTACTGGGGCAAAGGAGAACAAGTGGTTTTAAATGTAAATGTAGGACTTCCATATAATCAACCCTCTTGTATTCACTCCGTGAATACACTCAATCTCAAAATGTCACTATGTTACCAAAACATATTTCTGATATTTTGGGGATATTTGCAGATTTAATGCCAATGTAAGGAAGTACTTTGCAATGCTTGTTGGAATAGTATTGTTGTCTCTACTTCAGGTTTGTTGGGCTGGAAGCTTATACATTTTGGGAGCCCTTTTTAAGAAAAAATAAAATGATAGATACAAAACTAAGCACAGGGCTCCAAAAAGACCCTTGGTAGTAAAAGAACCCAAGCAGGATGATTCATTAGCTTTAGGGTAGAAAATAAAAAAGGTACATACTTTCTTGAGAGATTTAAATGCAGTACGTGACCATTTGTTGATAATGTTATCAAGAGATTTCATACATTGTGTAGAAATATGGACTCGAAAGACTTCTAACTTTCCTTCAAATTCAAAGGCTTTGTGTTTACTTGGCTTATGTTAGAGAATTTAATAGGTTAATTTTGACTGCTGTTAATCTTGGACCCCACCCCCACCCCACCACCACGGTTTGTAGAATGAATTATCTGATAGACAAACAATGATGTGGTGTTTGGGACTATGTGGGTATGTGAGGCGTGTCTCTTAGTATCTGATTTAAATGAATTCGGAAGTTAAATGCCTGGTTTGACCCCTAGTCAATTGTTTTATTCTGGCACTCAAGTCTTCAGTCAGAGAATCAGAGCCAAACGGTCTTATGTGTCAAGCCAGGTTTGAGTTCCACGCTAGCCAATATGTGTCCATGTAGAACACCTCCATCATAGCCCAGAGACACCTGACCACCCACCCTAAATACCTCTGCCCAGGGAGGCCTGAGAAGAGGGCTCCTATGTTTTAGTGTGTGTCCATCACCCCTGCTGTGTATATAAGTAATGATGCTCATCTTTCCTGCAGTTGTCAGGAAGGAAGAAGGGCATATTATGAATAAAGACCGCATACACCACAGATGTCAACAAAAATGGAATCCTCGAGTCAATTATGATCTGAATCATTATTATAAAACAGGAAGAATCCTAAAAACAACAGAATATTAAGAGCAGCTCCATGAATGAATATGTTTGCATTCCCAGGGTAGTTGTCTGGGCAGATTATAAAGCTCTTAACAAACTTTAATTAGAGCTCAAAGGTCGGTGAGTTACATGGACAAAGTTCTTGCTAGTTTGGTCACCAGAGAAGTAAAATTAGGTGAGGCTAAGCGGTCAGTTTATGGACACCTGGTCACGCTCATCTATGACTGTTTTTCCAGTCTGTCAGGTTCTGTGGAATCCGAGTTGTTAGCAGCCCTGCCAGGCCCCAGCCCCTTGCCCGCAGGTGCTAAGGTACGGAGCTAATGATTTAATGTCAGCACGTTGTCCTAGGGCTTGGCCATACTAGTCTGGACCTGCTGGCTCTTTTTGGAATCAGTCCACAGGAGACATTTCTGAGGCCGGGGATAATAGTTCTGGAGTTAGGGAGACACTGGACACACCTGTCAGGCATGATATGGGAACAAGGACTGAGCATTTCAGTAGGAGATAATTGACTTCAAAGAGCTCCAAGTTGGTTGAGGTTTTTTCCTACTTAAACAGTTAGGAACAGTTAGAAATATATTTTTGTTATTTGTGTATTCTTAGAATTCTCTTCTACCACTCTAAGACAGAAAAATTCTTTAATTTGGATTCAGCCTCTGTTGCTTAGAAATTTCCCAAACACAACAGTTTCCATTAATATTATCTATCCACCAATATGTTGATATAATTTACTTCAAATATATATACCTTTTTTGGGGGGGATCTGGCCAAGAGTTTGGAGGAGAATAGAATATTGTCTATAACCTATGAGGCAAAGGTTGATTGTCTTTTATTTATTCTAAAGCAACACTTCAAATTCGAGAAGCTTTCATCAGGTCTGGCACTGTGGGGTTTGGAGAACCAGCACCTGTCTACCCAGACTTTATTTTTAGAATTTCAAAAACCCTAATTCTGTTCCTTCTCACTCTTTCCCTGGTACCTTCTGTTCTCATTTCTAAATCACTTCTTTCCCTTCAAATTTTCCTTGTCTCTCTTTGCATCTTTTATTTTTATTTGATGTTTTTCTTAAATTATTCAAATCAGAATTTCACATACTCATCCATCTTTCGTTGTGGTTCTTTGCCCAAGGACACCCTGATGATTTATTTTTATGTGTAAAAAATATTTTCTGTATAGAAACTCTCAGCTTATAATTTTTTTTTCTTAGTCTAAGCTGCTAATTGGACTGATATAGCGAAGAAATAGTTATTAATGCCTCCTGGAGCTTTTCTTAGCTTTTAACTAATAGCTCAGAATCCACCTTCCCATAGGTGAAACTTTTTTTTTTTCCCTTAAATTCCTCATTACTCTTGCGTACACTGAAGCTCATTTCTCAGTCTGTTGGAAGGGTTTGGTCATCTCTGCCTTCCTTCTCAATGAGTTGACTGCTCTGTACCAAGAAAACCCTAAGGTTAGCAGTAATTATCAACAGATAAAGAAAGCCTTGTGCTGAGACATGGGCTGGGGGCAGGGAGAGCCTTCAGGGGAGCTCTTACTGTCCTCTAGTCCAGGCCACAAGTGGAAGCTGCTTGGTTAGTACCTGGCTGCTAGAGCAAAGCACCGCAGACTGTGTGGCTCAAACAACAGACATTTATTTTCTCCCAATCCTGCAGCTACAAGTCCAAGACAAAGCGGCTAGCAGGACAGGTTTCTTCTAAGGCCTCTCTCGGTGTCTCACAGATGGCCCTCTTTGGTCTCACGTGGTTCTCGCTCTAAATGTTCCTGTGTTGCAACCTCCTCTTATGAGACACCAGTCACACTGGATTGGGGCCCACCCCAATGACCCATTTTAACCTAACTACCTCTTTAAAGACCTCATCTCCAAATATAGTCACATTTTGAGGTACTGGGGATCAGGGCTTCACAGTAGGCATTTTGTGGGGGACACAAGTCAGCCCCTAATAATGTACGAACAACTTTTCATACGCTTGCCAGATTACGGGGCCCCGTAAGGTTCAGAGGTTGCAGGTACCTCTCTGACGCTACAGACTCTTCATTACAAATGTCAACAAGTTGCTTATCTGATTCCCCACACTGTGGCACCATGTGCAGAGAAACTGCCAGCCACAAAAAAAGCCGAGATGCCGGTGCAGATGTGCCCACCGCAGCAGGAAGTGACTTCAGCACCGAGAGAGCCACAGAAAAACCTTAAAAGGCAACACTGGAGTGTCAATTACTGGGTCCTACAAGGAGAACAGAATAACAATACTCCTGATTGTCAAAAGTTGGTGGCATTATTTTCCAGATCCTGTGGTGTTCTATGAACTTATCAGTGAAAAAATAAAAATAAAAAAAGAAACAAAAATGTTGATAGAAGGCTGTGAACATTTTCCCCATTAAATACTACAGAATTAAAATTGTTTGGCCATGTGAGGGAAACACACTTCACAGAGTAAGTCAGTTATGCAAAATTAAAATTTCCCAGTTCTTCTGGATAAATGCTTCTTTCTATGTATGACAGACAAGGTCCTGCTTAGAAACCCCGGCTTTCTTGGCCAGGCAAGGTGGCTGTAATCCTAGCTCTCTGGGAGGCCTAGATGGGTGGATTGCTTGAGGTCAGGAGTTCCACATCAGCTTGAGCAAGATCCAGACCCTTTCTCTACTAAAAATAGAAAAACTAGCCAGCAGGCCAGGTGGCAGGCACCTGTAGTCCTAGCTACTCAGGAGGTTGAGTAAAGAGGGTTGCACAAGCCAAGAGTTTGAGATTGCTGTCAGCTATGACGCCACTGCACTCTACCCAGGGAGACAGAGTGTGACTCCACCTCAAAAAAAGAAAGAAAGAAAGAAATGAAAAAGAAAAAGAAATCCTGGCTTTCCTGTCATAATGGTCTCAAGGTTTGGACTGACCTCCCAGGCACATTCAACAAGCAGTTGCTGAAATTTGCTAACAGTTTTCAAAGAAGGAATTTATCAGACACTTTTCATTTAAACCACACCCTTTATAGTGCACTGTGAGTTAATAGTAAAAACTTCTAGAATGCTTTTATGAGTTGTGCATTGCATATCATTGTATTTTGTGTATAGCTGTGTTAGAAGTAGTAATATCTTTAGTGGAAACATTCAAAATAGGCCAGACTTATAACCCTGTTTTGGCATTTCCTCATGTTTTAAGGAGGCTCAAAAATGGGCAGCACCTGGGCATTTCTCAGCTCTCAGAGGCCCTGCTCCTGAACGTGCTGTGTGCTCAGCCTCACCCTCCTCTGAATAATCTCCTCGGGTTTGTACTTTGTGCCTCTGACCACCTTCTGTCTCATATCATAGTTATTTATGAAGCTGTTTTATCTGTCTTACAAGATTGTGAGCTTAATTCCCAATGACCAACCCGGCCAGTAAATGTTAGTTTCTGTGTCAAATCTAGGAACACCTGTTGCTATCATTTCTCTAAGCAAGAAAAAGCCTGGCTAACCTGTTCTTTGTTTTCTTCTTTTTAAACCATCTGAGTCTTCTGAAGTGCTTGTTGCAAATGCCTCCCAAAGTCAGCCTGAGAAGTCTTCCTTAGGTTCAAAGGAGGATCACCCAGAATGCCTTGCTGGAGAGTTTGTACAGTGCCCTGCAGTGCTGTGCTGGTAAAAGTTTAACAGTTGTTCTGGGGTGGATCATGAGTGGGAAAGCCTGATTGATGGTTTTTGTAGTTATAGACATTGAACATGGAATTGGGAAGAAATGCACACAACTGGCTTCACAGGGTTCCAGTATGCCACCAGTTCACAGCTCAGGGATAGTTAAAAAAGCTATTTTGTAAGGTATGGAGAGGCCAATTGAACCTCTTCTCCTTCTAGATGGCCGTACCACCCAGAACGCATCCCACCTGTCTGAATCTCTTCTCTGCTCACACAAGGCGAGTCTGTAGTATGTACTCACAGAACTTTCTCACCTTCCAGGCCTGCCTCTTCTGAGCCCTCCACAAAGGCTGCACAAGATGTTGATGAACCCTGGAATAGCTTTAAAATCATGGGCAACGAGTCATACATGGATCTACTCAGAAGTTTCTTAAAGGGTCACTAAAAGAAAGGCAGTTCAAAGCTCTCAGAATTAAGTAATGCATACAGGCTGGCTTTGAGGTTATAATAGTTAACTGTCCCCAAATTAATTTTTTTGGTAAGCTTCCTACCCCTTTACACGCACCCACACTAACTTCTTAGACACATGCCAAGGTGTCTGTGACTCAACAATTTTTATTAACAGGGCAATTCTACTGCCCCCTCCCCGCCCTACCTCTGTCCCCCCTTCCATATGTCAGAGTGAGCAGATTTTAATTGTCTATAATCAGGGATTTTGTTTTGCTCTGCTAATCTCATAACATGATGTTTTTTTCACAATAGTCAAAAATATTGAAGTTAAACTAGTTCATTTTTTGTAGTATATGAGAAACACTATTTTCCCCTTACTAACTGTGCTCATAAATGCCTATTACTTCTTTCGTGAGAAGCTGAAATAATTTCTAATCTGAATGAAGCTTTTTGTCATTAGAAGAACTGGTTTTTCTGCCTTAGACAATGAAGGATGGACAGCAGAGGTGTCTGGCCTTGCTCTACCCCGCCCTTGCTCTAACAGCAGGCATGT
The DNA here is from genome assembly GCA_963574575.1 of Galagoides demidoff. Taxonomy (NCBI): domain Eukaryota; kingdom Metazoa; phylum Chordata; class Mammalia; order Primates; family Galagidae; genus Galagoides; species Galagoides demidoff. Next base: position 94,227 of record CAUYQV010132539.1, read on the forward strand.
AATTGTCCATCTCTCACACCAAGCTCTTCCTCAAATTACCATATCCTCAAAAGCTTTAGCCATTTATGACCCAAATCTTGTGCTAAGCTTGATGATTTCTGGGACTGGCAGGTAGAACAAAAATCTAAGTCTTAAGAACAAGTAAATTCACTAAAAGTACTATAGTAAAGAAGACACTCGATAACAAGCGTTAGGAGATGCAGAGAAAGTGGATCCTTCATATGTTGTTGTCAGGGTATGAAATGCTACAGCCACTCTGGATTATAAAAAGTTAAACTTGCCATATGACCTAGCATTTCTACTCCTTAGTTATCCACCCACAAGAAATGAAACATATGTGAAAGACATGTATGGGAATGTCCATAGCAGGTTCATTCACGATAGCCCAGCCTAGAAACAATCCAACTGTCTATTAATGGTGAGTGAAAATACAATGGGCTCTACCCATACAATGAAATACATTCTGCAGCAAGGAAAGATACAGAAGTACTAATCCCTGCTCCGATGCTGGAGCGCCTCAGTAACATCCCGCTAACCGAAGACGCCCAACACAAAAGACTACAAATCGTATGTGAAATTTCTAGGAAAGACAAACGTATGAGCCAGAAAGCAGAAAGGTGGTTGTTTTGGCACTAGAAATGGGAATAGGGATTGACTATAAATGGACACAAAAGATCTCCGGGTGGGGGGGCGATGGAATGGAAGGTTGGCAAATTTTACACAACTGTAAATTTACTCAAAATCATTAAATTATATGTTTTAAAAATGGGTGAATTTTATCATATGTCAATTATACTTCAGCAAAGCTTTTTAGAAACAACCCAACAGATGCAGGCCTTTGTTAATTCTATTTAGCTGTTGGTTTCCCTTGTCTGATTACAAATCCCAAAGGGGCTATATATCACCCAGCTCCATCTTTTTTCTTTTTACTAGCAGATGAGGAAAGCATAGACATATACCAGTGGAGGAGGCAGGCATTAGGCCAGGTAAAGCCAAAGATGCGCTGCTAGTGTTTCTTCAGCTATGGGCACGATGGTCACCTGGCCAGCAGGGCAAGGTGTGACTTATTCATTGAGTTCTGCACCATGCCTCCCATCTTCCTTGCATGCCCGTGGCTCCGTGAGGTAATGATGTCCCTGTGAGGGAGTGTGCGTTTGTACATAGGGTACTGCACTATCTTGATCCCAGGAGACAGAGGCACTTCTTGTTAAACTGGAGCTAGTCTTATCTTCGAGGATGAGATCCTTTCTTTGACCACTGATTCCCTTCCTTACCAAAGGCTATGCCTTCTTCAGACCAAAAAAGAATAGGAATTCCATAGGGAACCCTCTGCTTTTTAACTTGGCCTTTTGATGTTGCCTTTGAAAAACATCCTGGAGCTTGCTCCAGAACAACCGAATGCAAGGTTGCATTTTCCATAAGGGACCAGCCAGGAGCTGGCAGAGTGGAGACTTTGTCAAGGAGCCTGTCATGTTTTTGCAGCCCCTGCAGGTAAAACAATGCACTAATTTTATGCCTATCAAAGTAGCAAAATGACAAAAATTAAAATATATGCACTGTTCTAATTTGGAGTATGTAGAAAATAATGGGCCTAAGAGGCTAATTGCTTCTAGCAATACCTATAGAGAACGTTTCACGCCGGCAGTTTAGTTCTGCCTGTGGCCCCAGCTACCTTTCTGTTTTCATATTCTCTGCTTGATTTTTTTATAGAGTATATTCACCCTTCATTATTGTTTAGCTTCATGTTTTTATTGTGGTAAGAACACTTACCAAGAGATCTACCCTTGATAAATTCGTAAGTGCACAGTACAGTATCATTAACCATAAGCCACTATGTCATACAGTAGATCTCTATGCGTACCTTACTCATCTTGAAGAACTGAAACTTTAGACCCGTTGAACAATAACTCCCCATTTCCCCACCTCTACCAAGCACTTGGCAATCACCGCTCTACTTTCTGTTTCTGAATCTGACTATTTAAGACACCTCCTATAAGTGAAATCATGCAGTGTTTGGGCTTCTGGGACTGGTTATTTCACTAAGCATGTCCTCTGGGTTCATCCATGTTGTCACATATGACAGCATTTCCTTTTTTTTTGAAAGGCAGAATAATCCATTGCATTTATATTTTCCTAATCCAGTCATCCTCTGATGGACATTTGGGTTGTTTCCGTATCTTGGTTATTATGAATAATACTAAAATAAATGTGGGAGTGCAGATCCAGCTTTGAGATACTGGTTTTAGTTCTTTTGGGTACACACCCAGAAGTGGGATTGCTGAATCATATGGTAGTTTTATTTTTAATTTTTTGAGAAACCTCCGTACCGTTTTTCATAGCAGCCACACCATTATGCAATTCCATCCATCATGTACACAGGTTCCAATTTCTCCACCTCCTTGCTAACACTTGTCTTTTTAAAGAAATGTTTTATAATAGCCATTTTAATGGGCGTGAGGTGATGAAGATTCAGTAAAATGAAGATTCAGTGTGGGCGGTGCTGGAGGGGGTGTCTATGATACAAAAGCAAAAAGTCCCCAGGCTGGTAGCATTTCTCTTCCTCTGCTATCATGTTACAAGGCTGCCAAAAATGGCTGGGACAGGGGGACTTGGATAAGTTCACCACAGTAGAAAGAGATAAGTGTTTTTAGAAGGAGTGACATGAAAATATTGTGCATAATCTTGGAAAAATCATTACAGTATCTTAAATATTTGGACTTTCTGAATGTTTGTGCTCTGGAGCCATGCCCAGGCAATCCCTCTCATCCTTCAAGCTGCATCCCAGCCATCTACCTCCACAGCTGCCTTTACTAATTCCTAATTTATTCTAGGACAGTTTTTTCCTCAACAAATTGCATCCTTTCCTTCCTTTTCATCTCTATAGGTCTTTACACCCTCTCATCCCCCAACCCTGCCTCACTCCCAACTCCTGTGACAGCTCTTCTGTCCTCCCCTAGTCCCCCCTCTGTGAGGGCAGAATCCTTTTGTGAGCTGTACAGAAACTATCAGTTGAATACTCACACTGTTTAGTTGGAATCAATAATGGAATCATCTGATTAGTATTAGAGTACTTTGTTAGGTAAGGGAGGCAGCTCTGGTACGATGGCTTATTTTAAATGCTACTTCATGCACTATTTTAAAATATCTCTTTTCTTCTTGAAACTGATGTCTATACATATGTGTTATGATTTGGTTTTAAAATAGACACTATTTTTTCCTTAAAAAAAAAATCCCTTCACCAACTTGATAGTTACAGAGAGAATATTTTCAGTTGACCAAGATCATCAAAATAATGCATAATTCCAGGGGAAAAGGCAGAAATAGTGGTGAAATTCCACCTCTTTTTCTTTTATTATTAGGGGTGAATGTGAAGATATAGGCGACTAGGTTACATCATTTGCATATGTAAGGTCAAGTCCAAAGTGTGAGCTGTAGTTGACTCCTTCACCCAGGATGTGTGTCACGTACCTCTACATTGTACCTGACAGGTGGGCACTACCCAGCCTTCCCTTCTTGAATTTAATTATGTTTTTCTCCCATGTGAGCCTGTAGTTGTTGGTCTGCTATTTTCAGATTAGTAATATAGTATCTCAAGAATGGAAAACCAAGCATCCCATGTTCTCAGTTCCGCCTCTTTTCTTTTGATTGATGCTATGAAAATATGTAATCAATATTTCTCATACTTAGCAAATGTTTTGCCCTATATGGATATTCCCCTCATTAACATTATTTTTATCATAGACAAAGCAAGCTTTAAAAAAATTCAATTTGGACTTTTCTGTTATAGTCTCATAGTATCTGTAAGTAGTTTCAAGCTTTCCTCAGATCTTCCCCCACGCTCCTGTTAGCATAAGCATTTCTGGAACCACCACAGTTTTCTTTCTGTTTCCATATGGCACAATGGAAGCAGCAACATCAATTGGGTGACGTTTGTGTGAGCTGGATTCTAGTTTTGACTTTGGCAAAAAATAAATGCGTGATCTTGATCAAGTCACTTCGGACCTCAGCTTCCTTCTCTGAATGTGTATTATGAGGAAAGCAGACATCACAGTCTGTGATCAGCAGCTTATAGGATTTTCTGCCTCATTTGCCAAGGCCTGCATCTGAGGCTCTTGTGTTCACTTCCTTGTTTCCTTCCAGGCAGCAGCATCCCAACCAAGGACCAAGAACCAGGGCTGAGTTTCTGGAGGCAGAGTGATGTCCGGTCCAGGGGAGGAAGGCTCTATTGCCATGCCTGGTGTGGGGAGAACGGGGGAGGGCAGTGAAGAGAACTAAGGATGAATGAACAAGGCAAAGGCTGGAGAAGATGGTGCCCAGCATCTTAGGATAGGGGGGAAAGAAGAAAAGGGGGTGAGCAAGAGAGAAGTAGCTGGGCTAGGTTACCTTTGCTCAGGTTGGCTGGGCTCCAAATTCTGGGGCTGTCACTAGGACGCTTGGAGTACCCCTACCCTTTCAATTTTCATAAACTCCAGAATAACCTCTAGCAGCCTTGAGGAGGGCCAATCCTGGTTTAAAACTATTTCACAGTAAAGGGTAAGTAGATAATATCAAGTGAGAATCAGATTTATTGGGGCAAAGAGAATGAGAACCTTGGGAGTCTAAAAGTGGAAACAGGCCCCTCTCTACCCCTCCCTCAGTGAGGGAAGGTCCTGAGAATATAACTGGGCCCAGAAAGAGGTCCCTGGGGTCTTGCTCATTCCCAGTTGGGCCCCATTGGCTTCTCTCTAGGGTTTAACTCTGTGACTGGGCACCATTCTTCCAGCACTGGCATTCTTCTTTGTATTATATCCTAAGCTTTCTTCCTCTAGCCTTGGCAGAATCCCAGGAACTCAGGGCTAAATGCTTCTACCTCTTCCTTTCAGCCTGGAGGCAAACAGCCTTTTAAGCTGGGGGAGAAGAAAGTTACAGGGAGGGGGTGAATGGTGACATACAACTCATGTTTCTTTCTGATTTTGCTTAGAACAGATTGGGCCTCCTCTCTACTTTTCTAAATTTTTTTTTTTTTTTGAGACAGAGTCTCACTTTCTTGCCCCCAGTAGAGTGCTATAGTGTCATAGCTTAGAGCAACTTCAAACTCTTGGACTCTAGTGATTCTCTTGCCTCTGCTTCCCAAACTCCTGGGACTACAGATGCCTGGCACAACATCTCACTATTTTTTAGAGATGGGGTCTTACTCTTGCTCAGGCTGGTCTTGAACTCCTGAGCTCAGGGAATCCAGCTACCTCAGCCTCCCAGAGTGCTGAGATTGCAGGCATCAGGCACCACACACGGCCTCCACTTTTTGATAGACCTAAATAAAGAAGCAAACATGTAAGCCGGCTGGCAGTGTTTCCAGCATGGGAGATGTCACGCCTTTTCAGGGAACACTATGCTTCTTAATTTCCTCTTTAAAACTGATCTGCCTCGAGTCTTGGTTTTCAGCGTAGCTAATCGCTGAGTAGTCCTGACCTGTATATCTCCCCTGCTTACTTTATCTAGTATTTAATTTTTTAAAAGCCCTCTTGGCAAGGCAGGTAGACTAATATTTCTTGAAACATTCTTTGCTCCACTCTTCCCACACTTAGGGTTTTTTTCTTTTAAAGAGAAAATTGTTGAAGTATATGTCTAATAGCTCATGACTGCTAAAATCTAAGTGCTTTGCCCTCCTGGCCTGTCAGCCTGAATGCTACTCTGGCTTCTACAGGGCAATCTTTTATTGTTACAGTTAGGGTGTTTTTGAGCATGTTAACCCTTATGTCACTTTGTCTTCACTTTGGGAAAACCCACAATAAAATTTCTCTTAGACCTTAGTGAACAAAAGATGTTTTTCTTTTTTTTTGTAGTTTTTGGCTGGGGCCAGGTTCGAATCCGCTACCTCCAGTATATGGGGCTGGCACCCTACTCCTTGAGCCACAGGCACCACCCAAGGAAACCTTTTATTTCTCCCCTTTAACCAGTATGTATTTACAGATGATAGTGTGATTTTTATAACAATCACATCTCTTTTTATCTTTTACTTTTTTGTGATGCACATTAGAAGTATGTATTTTGGGATACATGTGATAATTTGATACATTCATATAATCAAATAAGGGTAACTGGGATATCCATCACTTTAAATATTTACCTTTTCTTTATGTTTGGAACATTTAATCATTCTCTTCTAGCTAGTTGGAAAGGTACAATCAATTAACATTCTCGTTTCTTTTTCACTTCGGTCAAACTTGACTGTAAGAATCATGTGGAACCCTAGAACATACCCTGCTGGGCCCAAATTCTCATAATGGTCTTGTCACTCTTTTGCTGTGTGTATTTATATGTGATGTCTCTTCATTTTGGGAAAAGGTGTATCTCTTTAATCTGTTTACATTTCAGGCTATCTCTTACAATTTTTTTTTTTTATTTCAAGCTAGGTTTTGACTTATAGGAAGGATACGAACATAGAACTGGGAGTTTCCGTGTGTCCTCCACACAGCTTTTCTCAGTTTTATTTACTTTGCTGTATTGAATACATTTGGGAAAGTCACTTAAAATTCTTTTCAGAACAAGGCCTGCAGTACGTCACTAATTTGGACACCCAGATGTTGTGTGCCTCAGAGCAACTGGGTTGGAAATGACTGATACAGACATCTCAGGCAGAGTGATATTGACCCAGCTTAAAACTGAACTGACCCTGCAGCTCCCAAAAATGTAGTGGGAGACTTGGCTACAAGCAAATGGGAACTAATGAAAAGTGTCCAATAGGACAATCTAGTTAAAATTCTAAATTTATAGAAACTGATTTTTTTTTTAAATTTTGCTTTCAATTTCAACTGGCTTTCACTTATCTTAGTTTGAAGTTTTTTGTTTTATTTATTTTAATCTTTTTGTTTTTCTTTTCTTCCTTTAGTGATTCTCTTGCCCTTTGCCTCCCAAGTAGCTGGGACTATATGCACCCACCACAACACCCGGCTTTTTTTTTTTTTTTTTTATAGAGACAGGTTCTCACTCTGGCTCACTCTGACTCATGCTGGTCTCGAACCTCTGAGGCTCGGGCAATCTACCCGCCTTGGCCTCCCACAGCGTGAGCCTCCTATAGGCATGAGCCACCAAGCCCAGTCTGAAACTGAATTTTTTTCATATTAGAAATTAGTATTAATCATGGGGGTGAATCACAATCCCTTATGTGGCTTTAAGCATTTTGTTCATGTATAAGATTTTTTTATTACTTGTAGTCATAATAATTCTTAATTTGTTTCTGGATGACAGAGTATTCATTGAAACTACTGAAAGGTCCAGCCACTTGTGGCTTCTTACATATAGTTTATACTAGAGAGTATGAAGCATTATTATGCCATGATCTTGCTTTCAGGAGCTGTGTGTTTGTGTGCATGTATCTGCAGATGTGGGTATATGTGTGTGCAGATAAAAAAAAAAAAAAAACCTGGAAGGAAATAACTCAGGGTTTCAACCAGATAGGCGACGTGTAATGTTCTTTTTTTGAAAAAACATGCCTGTATTCTCTGATTGTTTTTTGTATTAACATTCTTTTTATGCCAAGGGGAGATTAATAAAAGAACTTAAATAATAAAATAAATCATGGAAGAGAATATAGAATCCTCAGCTTTAACAGATTTCTCTATTAATTGACATTTAGGTCATTTTACCTAATCCACTCCCATTGGTTATGTAGGTTTTCTCGAATATATGTTGTTGTTAAATAATTCTTTTTTTTCCAGCTTTAAGTATGGAAGCTTTGCTTCTTTGTAAGAAGCAAAGAAAATAAATAATTGGCCAAAAAAAGGAAGCAATTATAACAATCAGACACAAGTGCTCTTTAAGATGCACAGAGAGCCGCAAAGCTACCTCATGGTACATATTCGCCAAGATTACCTGCCCCAAAGGAAGAGTGATTGTTTTTACTCACTTTTGAATAAGTATTAGTATTTGTACCAATTGTTCTAATTGATCAAACTGTAAAAATAAATCAAACTACAAATAATTTATATTTGATCAAATTATATTTGGCAAAATTTCACTTTCAGCAAAGCTATTTGCTGTAGTTTGTGAAATTTAAAACATATTGTCATTTCTAGTCAGGACTTGATGTGCTGATAATTCCCAAAAGTCCTGAAATGTGAAGCAAATGCAGTGACGGGTGCGGGGCTCCGGTAGACGGTTGGTCAAAGAGAAACCAGAACAAGAATAAGCCCTTCCTCCTCTTTAATTGCATTAGGTGGCCAGTTAGTAATTGTATATAGTAAGCCTGGGTGGGAAAAAGGGGTGTCCCTTACTCTCCCTGTAACTGAGTGAGACTTTCTGCCTGGTTCTGGTCCAAGAAAAAAGCATGCTATGATTTTACCTAAATTTGAAGCAACTCTGAAACTGTGCAATAAAACAATTTCAAGATTGTGAGATAACAGGGAAGTCACAAAGACAAAATGAATGACGGAGGTTTCTTATAGATACTATCACCACGTTCACAGTGTCTTGGCTTTGTACATATTAGAATAGGGAAGATGGGTAAGAGACAGGCTGGGACTCAGTCTCCTAAGTGGGTGGTAAGCAAAGATGCCTTAAAGAAGAGAATTGAGAGATTGTGTTTTTTCATAAAAAGTCTTTTTGAGCCACATTGACATTCCTAAAACCCTACACATACCAATGCTGAGATGTCAGGGTCATTTTGTCTCCAGTGTCCCCAAACTCCACCTGTCCTCGCTTAGTTTTAGAGCATTTATTTAAAATCAAATCCCAAACAAAACCACCCCCTGTGTAGAGCTAGCGTGTCTGTGGATTGGGAAATAGCCTGGAGTGTAGCGTTCCATTCCTAACTGGGCAGCTGACTTCCTAGATAGGCTGGAAAAATCACTGATTCCTTTGCTCCTTCATTTCTCTGTCTCTCTATTCATCTAGGCTTCAGACAGATTTTTCTTTAGGACCAAGACCTCGTGGATATAAAAAATAAGTAGAACCTGGTTTCTTAGTCAACCTCCTTGGCAGTTAGGGAGAAAGAGAACAACAAAGATTGTAATCCAGGGTGGTAAAGTGGGACGTGTGTACAGAGTGCTAAGGTAGCAAAGAGGAGGGTGGAAAATCAAAGTCGGACATGGGGAGCTAAGTCAGGGACCACTTCAAAGCAGAAGTGATATCTTAGAAACCTAAATACTATAAAATGAGTGGACGGGAGGGGAGGTGTCCATTAGGGGATCTAGAAGAATATTTCATCTATATTCTACTGTTAACTGAAGAAATGCTCATTTGATGTCTTCATAAAGGGAGATGTTTTCTAAGGCTACAAAAACCAAACAAATTTGCCTAATTTTTTCCTAGGTGCTTCCACCCTAGATTGTGGTCTAGATCTTAAGATCTTCTGATATGTTCCAAAAAGAAAATATCTGTAGGACATACTTCTCACTTGACACATTTGCCTGCAGTCACTGGAAGGGTATGTAGCCTTCAGGGAAAGTCACACCCCTTGCTCCACTCTGCCCTCGTCCCTCTTACGAGCCCTTTTCTCTGAACATTTCCTTGTGATAAACTGTGTAGTCTCTAGGTTGAATCATTCAAGTGCTGTAATTTTCACACAGAAGACTCTAAAACTTTGTCTACATTTATATAAATGTTCCTGGTTACCATTTGATTTTAGGTTGAAACAACATTTTGCCTTTTTTTTTTTTTTCCTGAGACAGAGTCTTACTATGTTGCCCTGGGTAGAGTGGCATGAAATAACAGCTCACAACCTCAAACTCTTGGGCTTAAGCAATTCTCTTGCCTCAGCCTTCCAGGTAGCTGGGACTACAGGCACCTGCCACAACACCTGGCTATTTTTTGGTTGTAGTTGTCATTGTTGTGTGGCAGGCTGGGGCTGGATTAGAATCCACCAGCTCTAGTGTATGTGGCTGGCGCCCTAGCTGGTGAGCTACAGGGACCTAGCCAACATTTTACTTTTCTAAAAGTGATCTTTTCCAAATCTAAATAATAGAAATAGTCTCAAATCTAAAAAAAACGGTGGGTGTGGTGGCTTACACATGTAATCCCAGCACTCTGGGAGGCCAAAACAGGTAGATTGCTTGAGCTCAGGATTTTGAGACTAGCTTGAGCAAGAGTGAGACCCTGTCTTTATTTCCTTGAAATAAAAAAAACTAGCCTGGCATTGTGGTGGACACTTGTAATTCCAGCTACTTGGGAGGCTAAAGCAAGAGGATTGCTTAAGCCTAAGAGTTTGGGGTTACTGTGAGCTAGGACGCCAGGGCACTCAACCCCAGGATGACTAAGTGAGACTCTGTCTCAAAAAAAAAAAACTAGAAAAAAATGTTTTAAAAAATCATAAATAGACAAATAATTCCAAGTTCTACCATACACTATTGGTTTCTTCCCAATGTCCGTTTCTCCTCTTCTTTTTCCAAAGGAGATCCAGTTTGGTTCAGGATGGCTGCTAGTCAGTCTAAGGCAATCATGAGAATTGGATCCCCTCTGCCAGTTTAGGAAAGACCTTTTTTTTGCAGTTTTTGGCCGGGGCAGGGTTTGAACCTGCCACCTCTGGCATATGGGGCCGGCACCCTACTCCTTTGAGCCACAGGTACTGCCCCCAGAAAAGACTATTTTTGAAGTGAGTCCCTTAGGGAGCCTCTGGGTGAGTTTCCTTCTGTTCCAACAGACACACACAGGTGGATGTTCTCTCTCCATCCTGGGGAGATTCCAGCATCTGGATGCTCCTCTGAAACCGCTACAGATGTACTGCATGAACCAGCTGCAGGATGAAGCTAACCACGAAAGAACACAGAGCAGCTGTTAGACTCACCCAGGGGAACATGAGGCCTGCCCTTCTGGGCCTGGCCCATGCACTGCTTGAAGCCTTCTTGTTCTGGAGGCAATACATTTCTGTGTTATTTAAGCCATGATGAGTGAGGGTTTCAATTATTTGCAGCCAAAAGCATCCCAAGTAATAGCCAAGGAAGCAGGGAAGTTCATGCACTTCTCTCACAGGACATTATGTCAGGCATTTAGTTCTAGGAAACAGGCTTATCTGATTTTCCAGTTCTAGGAAACAGGCTTATCTGATTTCCTAGTTCCTGGCAGATTAAAAATAACAAGTTAGAAGTGGAGAAAGTTAGAGACAGGCAGCTGGATAGGGAAGGAAGAGACGCAAAGGCCAAACCAGGAACTCCGGGAGCAGCAGTGTGGGGTTATTTAATGTTGGGGCAAAGAGGCCCTCCGACCTCAGTGGCCCTTGTGGGTTCAATGACTAATCCATCATGACAGCCATGTGTCATCAAAGGAAGTTTGCTTTTTGTTCAGTGTACTCTGTCTCAGAAGGGGAATGAGGCTGCATAATATTTAAAAATATTTCTTTGTAAATAAGGAAAAGGTTAAATGAGTAAAAGGATAAGCTGATCCAAGAAAGGACAGAGAGAACTCATTCCTGGGCTATGCTCAAACAGAAATGAACACTGTACACATATGTAAATAAAACCTTCTGAAGTTTGCTACCCGGAGCAGCTGTTTCAGGTGTGGTCCTCCTGAGATGCCCCAGCGGCGTGAAGCAAAGCCAGCTAGTGGGGATGTGGTGTTGCTCTTCAGCAAGTTACTTCATTTCGGTTCAGTGGCTCACTAAGCCTGTTTAAGCTGTTTCCTCAGGGCCTTGCCAGTAGGAAGTAAATAAGTCACTTGACTTTCCTCTTAGAGGGGGTCGAACACTCCTAATTAAAATGTAAATAATTCTCAGGGCCCAGCAGACGAAAATGACTGGAAAGATCACAGACACTCAAATCGCAACACCCAAAACAGGTTCTAAGTCTTCGTCTACACAAACACCAAGCCTAGCGGCTGATTTAGTCACCTCGTTAAGAGATTGCTTAAGACAAGACATTTGCAACCACGCTCGGGAAATCAGGTGGCTGCGGTACTCCCCACTGACACTGGGGAGTAAAAAAACGAGGGCAGCTTGTTTACCGGTTCACAGGGCATGGGCGACTCAGGACACAAGTGCTAAGATGAACTCAGGGCTTTTCTGCAGTTGGCCAGTGAATCTGCAGTCCTGCACAGCCGGAACCCCAAAGGCTGGGAGAGAAACTCCTGATGCCAAAAGTAGCTCACCAATAGCCTGCTGAGGTCTGGACCAGGCAGAAGAGCTAGCTGGACAGTTCCCGTCTGACCCTGCTCCCACCCTCACCCCCCCACCTCCCACACACTGGTACTTTGGTTTTAAAATCACCCTTCATTTAGTACCCTGAAACTTAAACAACATGCAAATAACTGCTAAATAGAAAAGAAAAACTTGATACTTTTTCTATTAATTACCAACAAATGCATATGTGCCTTATAGGTAGCAGATACTCTAAATTTTTTAAATGAATGATAAATGATCTATTACCCTGAGTACCACATGAGGGAAACACAGAAAATTAAATTTTACTAAGAACAAAACTTAAGACTATTTAAACCAGCAGCTTTCAATGACAGTTTTATCCCCCTTCATACTAGGGTATTGCCACCTACCCTGAGATTGATTTACCGGTAAATTATTATTATTAAACAGCATTTTGTTGGCATTGTACTAAACACTGTACCTTATTTCATTTTATTATAACAGTATGGATACAATTATTAAACCCATTTTACAGATGAAGAAAATGAGGCTTAGAGAGCCAAAGTAATTTGCCTGGGGACAGAGAACCAGGAAACGGTTGGGTCACCAGACAAATGTAGATTTGTTCCTATGACAAAGCCTTAAGCACTATACACTTACTAACAATAGTTGTACTGAAGATTTTTCAGATTTTCTTTCATTTCCCAGATTTTCTTTCTTTTTTTAAATAGAAAGGACATAAGTTTTTCTCATGCATTCTGATATATCATTTCGAGGAAGAGAGAAAGCTGGACTCATACACGGAAAAAGACAAGAAATTACGTATGTTTATGATGAAATGGCTCACGTGTTTGTCAACAGTAGGGAAAAGATCATGGCCTCCGTTACTTTCTTAGGCAATTCTCTTATTCTGAGTTAGTTCAACACCACGTTGTTCTCCCATTCAATGTTCTAAATAATTTTTATTTATTAGTTTCTTCATATTCCTGATGATTCTTTGATTTTTTCAGGTTGTTTAAAAAAAACCGATTTAAACTTTTTGACTTTCTAAATTCATTCATATAGTTAGTGAACTCTGCACGGTTCTGTGAAGGTTCTGGAACCAATAGCTTCTGCCTTTCATAGAGCCTTTCTTAAAACACTTGCTTACCTGCTTTGGGTTCATGAGATATACAGGGTTTGATTTTGGTGAGCTCCAATGAGTCCCACCTGCACTATCTTCTGAATATATAAAGTAGTTCATGCACCCATATTTTAAAGTATTTTTTCCTCACTATTAATGAAAATAAATTATGTATATACATAGATATATGTACTTATATATATACATCCTTTGTAAGATAATATTGTTACATGTGTAACATGCATATATTACAAGTTAGAAGTGCATGATTGGAGCGGCGCCTGTGGCTCAAAGGAGTAGGGTCCCAGCCCCATATGCCGGAGGTGGTGGGTTCAAACCCAACTCCGGCCAAAAATTGCAAAAAAAAAAAAAAAAAAAAAAAGGTGCATGATTGATGTTCCCACAATACATGCTTGCTGGAAAAAAGCACTAAATAAGCTGGGCACCTGTAGCTCAGTGAGTAGGGCACCGGCCACATATACTGAAGCTAGCGGGTTCAAACCTGGCCCAGGCCTGCTAAACAACAATGACAACTACAACAAAAATATAGCCGGGCATTGTGGGGCACCTGTAGTCTCAGCTACTTGGGAGGCTGAGGCAAGAGAATCACTTACACCCAGGAGTTTGAGGCTGCTATGGTCTGTGACACCACGGTACTCTACCAAGGGCGACATAGTGACAGATCTCAAGCAAACAAACACAAAAAACACTACATGTTTGCTGGGGGAAAGTACAAAATAATTAAAAAAAAATTCAAAGTGAAAATTTTGGGAAACTTAACTACCAAAAGTAATAATTTTTAAAAGTGTGGTGTTTTTGATGTTTTGGGGTTTGCTATTCTGTGAAAATTTTTGACCCTGTTCTCCTCCCACGCTTCGGTGTTTTATGGCCCCTGCTCTGCTCAATTTGACTCCACTTCTAGGAGTTTCTCCTCTGAGTGGGACCCTGTCCTGGAAGGAAGCTGCTCTTCTCAAATTCTCTATTTCACAGATCGCCTGGTCGCACAGCCTGGAGACACGCCGTTGCTTCTCTCTGTATTCACCTGACCAGCACTGTCTGGCTTGCTGTCACCTGCTTCTATATTATGGTTTCAGGGCATAACTTACACCCAGTTTGGTTGCGTAAGTTGTCTGTGGGCGTTTGGTTTTTCTATTTAGTTATTTTGCTTTTACATAGAGAAATACAGAAAGATTCAAAAGCTATGCCACTATTATTTCCTTCTTTCCAGAATCCCCCTCTAATCTCAGGCTTCCTACTTTGAAGAATAAGTTAAACCTAGTTACAGGACAAGATTATTATGATCCTTAGGTGGCCCCAAACTAAGAAATAATGTTTTACGTAAGAAATAATGTTCTACATAAGATAATGTCTGTCTACCTTGACTGTGCATCAGCAATGCTTTAGTACTGTAAAAATGCTGGTGCCTGGCTCCCCATCCCACAAAAAGCCTCTGATTTAAATGGTTTGGGGGTGGTGTGTTTCCCAAACTATTGATTCCATTGGTGATTCCAATGTGTAGCCGAGGTGGATAAACACTAATATAAACAACAAAAAACAATTAAAGCCTTTCCACCCATCTCATGTGGCTCAGATGAGGCTGACTCATTCTCCACCAACTGCAGTAGTGGAGTAACCCAAGCACGGCCAGTCAGTGTGCTCCTTTCCTCTTCATGGATAGACATGTGACTCAAGCTCAACCAATACTGAATTTTCCTATGATATTTGCTAGAGTTACTATAAAAACTTACTCTTTGTTAACAGACATTGTAAGCTTCAAGATCAATGTAAATCCAGAACTTCCTTTTGAGGTCTTTATCCCCAGATGAGGAGAATCTGCCTGGGAATGAAGCTGGGTCAGGAAAGCATTGTCAAGAGGTGGAAAGGGTCAGAAAGTGTCCTGGTAACACTGCTGATGGGGCTTTTAGGGGTCTTAAATGCAGTAATTCTTTCTACCTAAATTAAGAGCAAATGTAGAGATAGATACAGACATTAGATAATTGGAAAAGAAATAGTTTTATTACTGAGAAGGCGATTGAGCTCATGGCTTTGGATTACTGCCCAAAAGAACTTTCTAACAATCTCCTCCTTAGTTCGTCAGATCACAAGTCACTGGCACAGCTGGAATCTCTAGACCTTGGCCTCTACTGCAGACTGCTTAGCATAAGGCAGGTGGGTAGACAGGAAGAGAATGTGAGCAGAGTGAGGGGCACTGGAGAAGCTGAACTGCACCCAGACGTCCGTCGCTTTCCCAGATTGCCCACTGGAAGACTCTTCAGAGCTCAGGCCCCGGGTCTGGTGAGCTGAGCTTCTGCTAGATTTTACCTCCCTTTGTCCCCTCTGCACCAATGCACCTGCAGACACAGATCGATCCTCCTGCCCTCCAGAGGAATGAATGAAGAGACTGAAAGGGGGTGTAAGAGATCTCAAAGCTTGCTCATCCTGAGAAAGATAATGGGGAATATGTGTTCTCCATTTACAATTGTTCAACCCCCTGGATGGCATGACATACTCATATGATGTGCCAGCTGCACTCCTGAATTTCCCAGTAGTGATCAAATACATTTTCATTCTTTCTTTAAGCCACTTTTATAATGATTAGGTTTTTGTCATTTACAAACCCAAAGTCTTGATTATGCATTAGCTAGTATTTTTGTGTGTGTTTAATAAGATTAATTTCAAGAAACAGATCATTACGTGGGCATAAGGAAATACCATCCCTGATTGTGCTGTGAGTGGGCCTCCTTTGAGTACTTAGTAGGTTTATTATGTAGCGTTTAGATCTGATTGTCCTTTGGGGATGCCAGTACCCTGGCCTTGTCCCCAGGCCCTCCATCGCTCCTTCACCCCTCCCTTCTGGCCTGGCACGGCAGGTCTCACTGGTGGTGGTCTCACGGTACCACACCATCCCTTATAGTTCCTATACCTGCTGTGCCTTTTGTATACAGTCTTTTAATTAACTCTCTCCAAGTTATTCTGCTTCTAAACTTTGAATGTAGCATCTTTTCCCACTGGCCTCCTGACTGATTGTAGATTAGTCATTAGAGTACACAAAGACGGTCATGTCTTCACTGGCAAGAAAAATGTCCTCGAGAGTATTGACATAATAGCCTTTAAATGCTGTATCTAGTATACAAAAGTCCAAAGTGTCAAATATTTTGCCCAAGAGTTTTCTCTTCCCCTGCAACAAGTAAATTTGACTTTCTGTTTAAGAGAAATCAATTTTTCAAAAGCAATACATTGTTTCCCTTATCAGATGAATAAGAACAATAAAACCTAAGGATCTGGATGGGAAGTATTTGCTCATCTCAGAAGTCAAGTGGTAAGAAGGCATTAAAACATTTATTTAGTCATTTTAAACAGTAAATATTGAAGTGTCCCATGAAAAGGAGAAGAAGTTCTGGGGAAGGGGAGGTGTGATGTTCTCTGGCTTTCTGTGCACACTCTCATATGAGCCTATTATTTCTTCTAACCTTTCCTTTTTTTTCCTGCTTTGACCAAGGGTACAAGAATCTAAAAGATTATTGTATTTCTAGTCTCCATTTATTTCTCATTACCTACCTACTAACTTACTTGGCCTTAAAAGAGCACACATAATTAAAATTGCTGTTTGGTGTGGTATGTAAGTGGCACTGATGTGGTGCTAAGGCTCTTTTAGCTACATAGCACCACACAGTATAGGCAAGTCAATAGCTTTTCTACATCCCAAAATAACCCACGAGAAAACATAATGGGAAGCAGAGACACACCATTCACAATAGTACAAAAGGGCATAAAATATTTATGAGTAGCCTTAACAAGAAATGTGCATGACCTAAATTGAAGACGATTATATAACTTTATTGAGCATATAAAGAAGATGAATGATGATTATAAAAGTTAGCCTTTCTGTGTCCTTCATGCCAGGCTCCCTGCTTTGTGATTTCCCTGTGTGCCTCTTTATCTATGAAGCAGAGAAGCTGTGTAGTAGCCAGCACGTGCTCCTGAGCCTGACTCAGGACTCAAGCCATTTAGTTAACTTCTCTGGACTTTAGTTTGTGCGTCTAAAAACCAGGACAGGGACTGAGTGCAATCGCTCATGCCTGTAATCCCAGCACTTTGGGAGAACTGTGTGGAAGGATCATTGAATCCAGGCATTTGATACCATTCTGAGCAGCATAGCAGGATCCCATTTCTATAAAAAGATTAATAAAAATAAAATAAAAAACCAGGACAGGAACAATACACAAGAGATCTGACAAGTTTGTGACTGTGCCACTGTGCACTTCTCTTGGCAGCACTGTAGAAACAACTCGGTAAGGTTTCATAACCTTGGTATATCAGTGTCTCATAGCTGTGTTCATGTTGAGATGTGGGGGTATCTTAAAGAGTGGCATTCATTATTGTGGTTGTGTCTTGCAAAGGGGCATTCATTATTGCTGTGTGTTTTTGTGTGCTGTCATGGGAATTTTTGAGCTTGAATTAGAGCAACAAGAAGACATTAAATTTCTCATTAAACTTGGCAAGAGTGGAAGTGAGATCAAGGACATATTAGCCCAAGTTTATGGGGATAATGCTATGAAGAAAATAGCAGTGTAAAAATAGATAAAACATTTTTCTAAGGGGAAAGAGGGTTACCGATGAATAAAAGCCATGAGGCTAGTAATGAGCAAAACTGCTGAAAACATCACAGAAATTCATTGGATTGTGTGTCAAAATCATCAGCTGGCTGAGAAGCATAGTAGACTGAGTAAATGTTGCTAGAGAAACAATTAGAAAAATCTTAACTGAAAATCTTGGCATAAGAAAGGTGCGTGCAAAAAATGGTCCTTAAAAAGTTCACTGAAGAATAAAGGCAAAGGTGAGTCAAAGTTTCCCAACACCTTTTGGAGAGGCAAGACGATATTTTGGGCAGTCTTGTCACTGGTGATGAAACATGGGTGTACCAATATGACCCTGAAACAAAGTGTCAAATACACAATGGAAGTCAAGCAATTCTCCCCTACCAAGAACGTTCTATCACTCCGAATCAAAAATCAAAATGATGTTGCTAACCTTTTTTAATCTCAGAGGGATTGTTTATTATGAATTCGTACCAACTGGACACAAATAGTACATTTAACCAAGTGTGCTATTTGGAAGTGCTGAAAAGACTGAGTGAAAAGTTAGGAAAAAATGACTTGAACAATGCACCAGCTCCCACAGCACTTTTGCGAGGGAATTTTTAGCCAATAAACAAATATCTCTATCAGAACATCTGCCCTACTCACCTGTCTGTCCCCCAATGACTTTTTTCTTTACTCAAATGTAAAGGAAATATTGAAAGGAAGACATTTTGATGACAGTCAGGACATTGAGGATAATATAATGACAGCTTTGATGGCATTCCTGAAAAAGAGTTCCAAAATTGCTTTGAAGAGTAGACTAGACCCTGACATCACTGAATATCTTTCCAAGGGGAATACTTCAGCAATGATCACAGCCATATCCAGCAATGAGGTACGCAGCATTTTTTCTAGGATGAGTTCTAGAACTTACTTGTCAGACCTCATACTTCACAGGACTGTTGGGAGATTTAAATAAGTCATGACAAAGTGCTTAGAACAGTGCCTGGTAAATAACAAGCCCTTGCCTGTATCTTACTTATGTTTACTCATTTCTTAAAGCAACCCCATGACACAGGCATTATTATTATAATCATATCTTAGAAGAGGAAACTGGTAATCAGGAGGCTAGTGGCCAGCGTCATCCAGCGAGTAAGTGACTGAGATTCCTGGGCTGACCTGTCCAACTTAAGCACTAGGACTTATAATTATTACATGTTTGTTTGTGATTTTGGAGAAGAAGGCAATGGTCTTTGTTTTGACACTTTGTAGAGTCATTCTAGAGTTCATCTGAAAGGATAAACAGATACTGTTTTCAAAATAGAAGAATAGGGAAGTCATACATGATTGCATTAAACATGTAAACATTTCTACATGAAAATAGAAGATGATTAGGGTGATGGCAATCAATGTTCCTTGTCTTGATAGTGATGGCAAAGGACTATAATCCTACCTAAAATACCTAAAACTTTACATTTAAAACAAAGGACGAATTTGGCTCGGTGCCCATAGCAGAGTGGTTATTGCATCGCCACATGCACCAAGGCTGGTGGGTTCAAACCTAGCCCCGGCCAGCTAAACCACAATGACAACTGCAACAAAAAAATAGCCAGGAGTTCTGGCGGGCACTTATACTCCCAGCCACTTGGGAGGCTTAGGCAAGAGAATCACTTAAGCCCAAGAGTTTGAGGTTGCTGTGAGCTGTGATGCCACAGCACTGTACCCGAGATGACATAGTGAGACTCTGTCTCAAAGAAAATAAAAAAAGAAATTAAAAGGATGAATTTTATGTATAAAAATCTTACTCCAATAAAACTTGGGGAAAAAGACAAATGTAATGAAAAATGTAAGCAATGCATTAGGTGGAAATTTACACAAATTTGATAGCGGTAATATATTTGCTATAGCACCAACCAAAGCTAGACAACCATTTAACCTAAGACCTAGCAATTCAATACAGGGTATATACTTAGAAATAAATACTTAAATCTGCAGAAAGACTTAAAAACAATGTTCATAACTGCCTTATTTATAGTAGCTCCATATCACAAACCAAATTTCCATCAACAATAGAATGAGTAAATCAATTGTTGTGTACTCATCCACTAGAAAACCACAGAGAAATGAAAAAGAATGCACCATACACGCAAAATGAATGTATTTCCCAAACTATGTTGAATGAGAAAAGCTTGACATAAAAGCCCACATACAGGATGTCTTCATTTATAAGAAGTACAAAATTTATATCTTATAAAGATATAAATTAGAATAGCAGGTACTTGGGAGGCATGGGGGAGTCTTCAGGTGCTGAAAGTGTGCTATATCTATATCTTGATCTGGGTGTTGGTTACTTGGGTGTGTTCATATGTAAACATTGTTGAGTTATATACTTAAAATTTGTTTACTTTCCTATTGGTAAATTATATGTAAAACGAATAAACAAAAAGCCCTAATCTCAAATAAGAAGACCAGCAATGAATTGAAATCACTAAAGAAGAAATCAGCTGACTTAACTGCTAAGGTCATATCAACACATACACTATCTCAGTCATCAGACAAATGCAAGTGAAATTTTAAAAAGTTGTGGTATCTATAGTCGGAGAAGATTAATAAGTTATGGGGAAGATCTTGAGATAAAGATTTGTGGGCAAATGGTAACCTAGGAAGCTCTTCAGTAGGACACCAGTAAGGGAGCATGGGAGGTGGAGTCATAGGAGGAAGCAGCTGAGCAGGGTGAGGCTGCAGCTAAAGTTTCATTCTTAGTCTATTCTCAGGGCAGCTCTAAAGTGTTGTCAACACTGGAGAGTTTATTCTGTCTCAAAGCAAATGATCTGGGATTTCATTGTGCTCTAATACTCTAAGATTGACTACCTGCTGCCCTGGGATGGAGCACTGGGACATGGACTCTCTCCCACCCACTTCTGGCTCTCAGTGCATCCCACCTCAGGGTCTCTGGCAGCCATAAGGCAGTTCTCCAAAAAAGGAACCTGGTGCATTAGGTTAAAAGCTGAGTGTGCAGAAGCTGGGTGATGGGCACACAGAAGCCACAGAGGGGACCCAGGGTATCTACTCAGGCCACTGATCATGTCTGCAACAATTGCACTGATGCAAGGTTGGAAACTAAGAACCCAAAGTAACACCTTGTGTGATATTGCAAACCAATTATGATAGTTGAGTGGGTGGAGAAACAAAGCCAGGAATGAATGAATGGTCTTTCCCCAAACTATTCTATATTTCCTGTAACTTCCCCATACTTTTTATAGAAGATAGGTGCTTTCTTTCCAAGTTTAACAGATGAGAGAGATGGGAGATATATAGGCAAAGAGGTGAGGAGTTGATTTATTCAGAAAACATTCATACCTGTTCAAATCTTAGAATTTGATGAGTTATGGGTGTGCCCCGGAGGAGTACCTGGGTTGTGAAACTGTGTGTGTGCTCTTCTTGGCAGGCCTACATGCTTGCCCTCCATTCTTGTCCTGCCTTGCACATGTGATATCCTGTTGAGGGAGCAAGACCAACTCTTTTCCAGAGGAGGAAACTGAGGCCCGATGGGTCAAATCATTGCTTGTCCAACTTAGTAGCACACCTTAATCATTCAAGGGAGTTTTATAAAGTACTGTTTGTAGTGCTTGGAGGAAGGACTAATCCCTGTTTTTAAAAGTATCTCAGGGTGATACTGAAGTATAGACAGATCTGGAAGCAGAGGGATTAAGTGGTGTCCCCAGTATCCTGAGAAAGTAAGAAAACACTTATTACTAAGTTATAATTTATGTTTTCCTTCCTCCACCTACTTATTGAGCATTTACTCTGTAACAAGGATTCTGATAAATACTGAGAATGCAACAGTGAAAAGACAAATCTCTTTAGCCTCATAAAAGATTATGGTGTGAGGAAGGGATTAGGGATGTAACGTGAGAGGAGGAGGGCCCTGCGGCCCTGCAGCGAGCTGTGCACAACACCTTCTATGTTGTTGGGCAGACAAAGCCCTTGGGGATGAAACACACATTGAACCAAGTTTGAAAAGCAATTAAAACCTGTAAAACGGCTCGGTGCCTGTGGCTCAATCGGCTAAGGCGCCAGCCACATACACCTAATGTGGCGGGTTGGAATCCCCAGCCCGGGCCCGCCAAACAACAATGATGGCTGCAACCAAAAAATGGCCGGGCATTGTGGCGGGTGCCTGTGGTCCCAGCTACTTGGGAGGCAGAGGCAAGAGACTCGCTTGAGCCCAGGAGTTGGAGGTTGCTATGAGCTGTGATGCCATGGCACTCTACCCAGGGGGATAGCTTGAGGCTCCGTCTCAA
>CAUYQV010132542.1:0-15749 GCA_963574575.1 Galagoides demidoff
GTTTTAAAACAATAACTGAGAAAATGACATGAAGGCTATGTTGATCAGTTTGATGGAAGTATTTCGGATTGCATGTGAAAACCCCACACTGTACCCCAGAAGTGCATTAATGTACATAGTTACCATTCAATAAAAAAAATAAAAAAAAATTTATGTTAAAAGAGAAAAAAAGATATGTCTGGATTTTGGATCTTAATGGTGGAAATGTTGGAGTTTGAGCTTGGAGAGAAAGATGGTACCATGGGGGCGGCATTTAGACCATGCTGAAAAGTTCAGACCTCATGTCTTGTGTTAGAAATTTTAAGCACAAGAAACTATATGTTTGTCTCTGGTTTTCCTTCACTTGTTTTTTGGCTGTCACTGTTTTTAATAAAATGTGGTTTAAAATTTCCTTCCAGGGAATGAAATATTATTATATAACAACAACCAGTTCAGCTTCAGATTCTGTATCAAAATATTGATATTTTGTAAACATACCAATCTATAGAAAAGTTACAGACAACATATTAAAATTACCAACAACCCCACAACCCAGAGGAAATACCCACCCATATTATGGTCAATGTCTCTCCCAGAACATACACATATAATTTTGGTGAACTGATTAGTAATATTTTAGAAAATGTTTTTAAATCAATAACATGTTATGTAACCTTTTCATATCAATAAATAAAGGCAGATATTAGCATTTTAATGTCTGTGGAGGGATAATGCAGTTTATTCACCCAGTCTTTATTGATAACAAAATGTTTGCTAATTTCTGAGCAGCATAAGCAGTGCTTCAATAAACAGCTCAGAATACAAGGCAATAAAACCATGAAATAATGAATAGAACATAAAAGGTAGTAAATAAGCTCTCAAAAATTAAATAAAACCCTTACTCTTTAACCTGCTATATAATGAGTAGAGAAGGGAGGATTACGTCCAGGATGTTGGGGAGAATTCAGTTCTTCATCTCCTGTTTAATGAGCAACAGCATGTGTCTGATCCTTTCTGGTAACGGGATATAGTGGTAAACAAGTGTGGGAATGACACTTGTATTCTAGCAGGGGAGATGACAAACTAATAAATAAACAAGGAATATTACACAGCCATGAACTCCATGCAAAGAATCAAAATGGGCTGAAACAACAGAGTAGAGGACTGCTGAGTTGGATCATATGTGAAGGTTTTGCGAAGGAGAAGCCATTACCACTGAGGAAAGTAAATGTCTCAAGACCAGATCCAGGCAGGTCAAGAGCAGAAAGGATGAATTCAGAGAATGAGAATCAGCTACTGCCAAAGACCAAAGTGGAGGATGAGCTTAGCAGGTTCAAGGGCAAACAAAGGACCAAGGGCAGCCAGCATAGCTTGCCAATATTCATGCAGGGAAAAGGTGGCTTGAGGCGGGAGGTGCAAGAAAGGTTGGGGAACATCTTACGGGCCAGGTAGGAGTTCAGATGTTCTTTTTACTTACAACGAGGGGCCATTGGGGGTTTCAACTAAGATTTCAAAAGATCTCTTTGTCTTCTCTAAACTCCTTAAGGTGCCTTGTTTTCTTGGTTACCTTTGTATTCCCAAGACCTAGAAAAATATCTGGCACATAGTAGGTGTTATGTCAACATTGAGAAGAATGAACAATCATTAAGGAAGAAATCTGACACAGAGGAAGTGAGAATGGAAACAGAGATTCATTTAAGAATCCAACCATCGTAACAATGAAAGGTATTGTACTAAGTGGGGTTATTGTGATAAATGAGTCCTAGTCCTTATCCTCAAGGAGTTTATAGTCTAGTCAGTGAAAATGACTCGAAATGAATAAATATGTACGTGATTATTTCAGCTTTAAGTGGGAAACATATTTCATTGGAAGATGTGCTCCCACCCTGTTTTGATATTCTAGCCTGTGATCTGTTTGTTAGGACCAGTGCTGGTAACCTCTGTCTAGAGTTTCAAGGAGAAAGCCAAATATTCTGCTTGACCAGAAAAATCTAGTAGAAAAGGATAATTTAATGGGAAAATATAATCAGTCTAGGTTTGGATCTACTGGCTTCCTGGTGCCTGTGGCCTCATGGGGGCAGGTGAACAGTTGAGGCAATAAGGGGCTCAGGTAAGAGAGCGGGAGATGGGACCATGGCCTTGGGGGACCAAATAACAAATAAAGGAAAATACAAGGTTGGAAGTCATTGCTGGAATTTTCTTTCTATGTCCAAGATAGATTCACTGCTGCTTCACCAGTTGCTCTCGTGACCTGTAAGAGCAGGTGCTCTTGAGTTGGACAGCTGTTGGGAGTGAGCATCAGAGCAGCTACAGCTACTAGTAGGAGAATTGTGAGCAAGTTACCCAGCCTTTTAGAGTTCAGTCTCTTCATCAGCAAAATGTGAATAACAGCAGCATCTATTTTGTGCAGTTGATTAAATTCTGTATTATATATTTATTTTTTAAATGTTAGCTTAATATGAGGGTACCATTTTTAGGTTACATTGGTCTCACTTCCAAGGTAAAGTTCAAGTTGTAGTTGGGCCCTTCACCCAGGGGGCGTGCTGAGCACCCTCACATTGTGCACATTAGATGGGATCCTACCAATTGCCTTCCTTCCTCCCTCCAATCGTACCCCCCATCTCCCTCTTTTTCCCCCCTTCACTAAGCTATATTTGTCTTTATCATTCTTGTAGCCGTGCAATTTTTACATATTGGTTTCATATTAGTGTTGACTACATTGGATATTTTTTTTTTCCATTCTTGAGATACTTTACTAAAAAGAATGTGTTTCAACTCCATCCAGGTAAACATAAAAGATGTAAAGTTTTCTAATGTATTTATAACCCTGAGTTATGTTTGGGGTCAGAGAGGAATCTAATATCTTATTACATCAACTGAAAATATTTGTTCATTATGAGTCTTTAATTCCTATGATACCATCATATTGTTGTACATTACCAATGACAAAAACAGTATTTTGTAAAAAGCATGTTTGATAAATGTTTTATGAATTGAGACTTTATTTTTCTTTCTCTCTCTCTCTCTCTCTCTTTTTTTTTTTTTTTTGGTTGAACAAAAGCTCTTGCTCTGTTGCTCAGGCAAGAGTATAGTGACATCATTATAGCTCACTGCAAACTGCAGCTCAAGCAATCCCACCACCTCAGCCTCCCAAAGTGCTGGGATTACACACCACAATTCATATTTATTTTCTAAACCATTCTACTGAGGTACAATTGACATAAAAAGGTTGTTAACGTATACAATTTGATGAGTTTGAAGATACGTATACACCCCTGGAACCATCACCACAATGTGTAAATGTACCCACCACCTCCAATCATTTCCTCCTGGAGTCCTTGCTTATCTAAAGTCTAGGGAAGCCCTGTTATGAGGACATTATGTTTGAGAAAGGATGTAAGGCATGATCTCCTAGCTCGTTTCATTCTTACCATCATTAGGGTCAGGATCCAATCTATCCTCCCAGCAAGAGGGTTCAAGTTGAGGCTTACAGGTTTAGTCTGAATCAGCAGCTATCTGTGGACTCAGGGCTAGGAGGAAAGTGTTTCCAGGTGAAGCCCCTGTGCCATGGGTGTCTCTGAGCTGTGGAGACTATGCTTGCTGGGATCAGACTCCCAGGACTTGCCCTTGATTCTCCAATTCACAACCTAGTGACAGAAGGTAGGGGCGAAAACAAGCAGCTCCCTGCATGTGCCATAAAATTCTAAAAACAGAGGAAATCTAGGAGAAAAAAAAGCCTATTTGAATACTTGCTGATGGAAATTATTTCTGGAGGTCATGACATAGGCAGGGACTGTGAGATCCTGGAATCAATGTTTGTCTTCATGTAGCAAAGTGTTTCTTTTTTGAGAGGACATGGGAAGTAGGAAGCAGACAATGTTTCTTGGTGGCAGTCCGAGTTGGCAGGCAGCCCCTTCTGGGCAAACCATCTTGGGGGGCCTAGAGAGCCCTCTCTCAGCCTCAACTAGCTCACCCATGGGATAGGTGCTCTGCTGACCCTGGAGAGGGACCCTGTGATCACTGTTGCTCTGTGCCAGTTGCAGGGCGTATAATCTAGCTGGATTTGAAAAGAAACATTTATTTATTCTTTTCTTTCTTTCTTTTTTTTTTTTTTGGTCTTTCACTCATATCCTGAGTTTCTGCCAAGGCAAACTGGTACAAGCTGGCGCCATCAGGCGAGCTGTAGATGGAGCCCAGTTCTCTGGAGCACTTTACATCCAAGTGTGTTCTTGCTCTAAATCTGCATCCAACACTTAGTCAGGCTTGGATTGCCATAAACACCTTATAAAAAGGAGCATGGATCAAAGACACCTTCCCTGTGTTGTCACGTCATGTGCACCATCCGAGTGTGAGGAGCAAGTCACAACCCCCAGCATCTCACGGTCAGGACTTCCTGGGACTGTTCATCCAGGACCTGGCCCCGGGGCTCTTCCAGGGAGACCTGCTCTTTGAGGCCCTTGCCACCCTCTCTGCCTCGTGTTTCCCGGTGAGAAAGGACACGAGAAGCCCCTCCAGAGGCCCCTGGGCTTGGCAGCACCATGTGGCAGCAAAGCGTCTCCAGCGAGTGTTTCCGTGGGAAGGTCTTCCATCTGGAACTTGGCAGGGAGGGGAAGTTTCCTTTGAGGTTCTGCCACCCTCTCCCCTCAGCTCTGCAGAAGGTGCAGAGGGGCCCCGTCTGATTTGGGGGACGGTGCTGGTACGTCTCACGGAGTCAGCTCGGCTCTGCCTGTTTTCCCCAACTCTGAAAAGCGGTGTGAAAAAGAATGCTGCTTGTCCCGCCACTGCCTCCCATCTCCGTGTGCAACAGGTCACAAGATGTGACAAGTTCATACACTAATTCCTTCCCCTCCGGTTAATAGAATAACACAGATGGGAACACTTAGCCTGGGATCGGGCACAACTGGACCAACAGGAGAGGAAAGACCGAGGCAGAGCGGCCTCCTCTCAGCACTTCACTAAGCAGAAATGAATTTCAACACCGTCCTTACCCCCGGCTGGGCAACCCCGGGAAGCTGCTCCGACAGGAAGGTGCAGGTCTCTGGCCAGGGCCCTCGTCTCCAACCACTCACCCTGCAAAACGCTCATAGCACATTAAAGAAATAATACCAGACAGCAGCTCTTCATTGCTTCCCAAGGGTCACTGAGGGCAATGCCCTGGTGAAAGTTCTTAAACCATCCCCTGGGTTGTCTGTGAGATGGTGAACAGGATAGGAAGGGGAATGGGGAGAGGGGTGTTGAGACAGAATCAGAAAACCATAAACAGACACGGCCCAGGTCTTTGGACCTCCACCTTGACCCCTGTGCACCTTGAAGGTGCAGGTATAGGACAGGTTTCATTCAAATCGTTTCCCTTTTACCAGGTTACGACCTAACTTTTTTTCCAAGGTGACAGGGAGTCTTTGGCGATCGAGTGGCTTTGAAATCTAACTTAACAAATACCTTCAAATTCCAAGCTGTTTGCTGATGAGCAAATTAGCCAATTCTAGTTTCTGAAATTCTACTTTCTCACATGTGAAAGAAATTGGGACAGCATTTTTCACCCATTTTCTTTCCAGGGAGCAAGTAAAATGTCTAGAGCAGTGACGGAGACATAAAAATAGTTGTCACTAATTATTATTGTCAGTTTTAATGTGTGGAAAGCAGAGTGCCCCACTCCATGGGCATGTCCTAACTCAACTTAGCTAAGTGCTTGCAGGCAGTGATGTGATAACCTCTTCCCCACATTGCAAATGAAGAAACCAGCGTTCAGCAATAAGATCCCACAATCTGTAAGTATTGGGTCTTGGCTTGAAACCAGATCTATCTCTCTGTGACTTGAGAGCCCAAGTTCACAGCCACATAACAGATGCTAAGGAAATGGTATCTGTTAACATTTTCATCTTTATCATCACGACATTAACCCAAACATAAGGGACCTCAGTGCCTTGCTAGACAGTTTGTATCTGAACATTGTAACCTTGAGTTTAAGAATACTGTAGTAAAGTTTACAGGAAGCAATTCCTAACTTGTTATTGTTTTAAAAAATCAAAGAGGATGCAGATGGGATTTACAACTGGGAATTTACATGAGATTAGATCCAAAATGCATATTTGTGGATAGGTGTGAATTATTGCCTGTTTTTATGATAACAGCCTCCCTTTGGTCCTGAGAAGAAACCCTTTCTCTTCATGTGGCCCTTAATGAGAATGACAAGGCACCTTTTCCCGCTGCACCAGGTCACACCACCAGTTACAGATCCTGTCCATAGAGGTCAGTCCATGCAGTGAACCTGTGATGAAAAGGGTCGATGAAGATCATTCCAGAAAGTAACATGTTATATTGAGGTTAGAAGAACGAATACATCTCTGTCTTGTGTCATTGCAAGGTTGGTACGCCAAGTCTGAAGCTTTCGGCAGCCATTTCCGCTTCTCTCTTTTTAAATAGATGGGGGAAGTTACAGCTGGAGATATGTAACCATCACTGGGAGAGCCAGGGATGGAGAGAAGGAAGAGGAAAAAGAAAGGGCAAGGGGAGGAGGAGAAGAATAAAGAGAAGAAAAGAAAAACGAGAAGGAAGACAGAGGGAAAAGGGAGAATAAGTGGTTGGTGGTGTCCATCTCAGAATCCATCTTGTGTATAAAATAAGTTCACCATTCCCCTTTCCATGTTGAATCTCCATCATTTTACATTGAAGGATACTGGTTTGGAAGGCATGTGTGTATACTGGATTTCTCTACAATGAAGTTAGATGAGCTTGATAAGAGCAGACTCAAAAGTCTAGAGAGGACCAACATTTCTAGGCCTTCAGACTTTCTTGGTCCCCGTCTCCAGAACATGTTTTTGTCCCTACCAGGGCATCTCTCCTAGTAGCACATTCCAATTAAATTCCAAAATTGGGTCTTTATTTCAGTTGTGTGAAGTGATGAAAAGAAAATGGGCCTCAAAGGAAGAGAGACCTGGTTTCAAATACATTTGCCAGAAGGTAACTCTATGATCGTGGACAAATGATTTACATTCCCCGAGGCTCCATTTTCTTATCTCTAAGTTGAATGTGGATTTTCAGGTGTGAGGATAGCGTTGCTGGGCCAGTCAGATGATTCAGGCCGGACAGGAAAGCTCCTGGCATGATAACCAGCCCCTAAGGTGCCCTCTGAAAATGTTTGTATGTTATATGGGGTTCGGCTCCACCCTCCCATATGGAGACAATGCCTAGTCAGTGAAGACTGGTACCCAAAGGCCTTCTGGGAACCTGAGGAATTCCCATAATACAGAATAATGGTGTTGCTGTGTATGATGGGGGTTGTATGTGGCCATGATGTGTAATGCGTCAACACGAGCTCTCAGCCTCAGTGTTCAGAATTAGCTAGCAAAAATTAACACAGTAAGTGAAGCCCCTAATTTGTCCACCAAATGAGCAATTACACTGCATACATCATTACCACGTCTCTGCTGCTGCTTTCTGCCTTGCGGCAATAGGCTGACAGCTCTCCCTGGCCCTGTTTCTGCAGAGGGGAGGAATGAACTCACAGGCCTACTCTGATCTCAGCATACACGCAGCCACTGGGACACCAGGGCAGGACCCGTGACTTTACTAGTGGCAGCTGACAACCCCTCATCCACTTGGCTGGTTGGTCTAGAGCAGCGTGTGTTGCTGGAGGCTTAGGGAATTTTAATGTTGAAGTTGGTTTTGTTCCTTTTTCTTACTTTCATATCCTCTCTAGCAGTGTGCTCTGCAGGGTTTCTGTCTCAGACTCTCTCCTTTTCCTCCCCCATCCTCCATTCTCCCAGGACAAAATGCTACCCTGAATAGACTTTTGCCATCCTCTTCAGTCCCAGTGCCCTTCCCCGTGTGGCTTGATGGGAAGTGGAAGCACTTCCAGTTTCCTGAGATCCGTCTTCAATATGACCTTTACTCTCTGCTGGGGAAATTGCTTTACTTGTGGATTTAACTGACTTCACTCAGATTTTTTGTACCCTTGTGTCTTTGTACCTTGGTTCTAGGCAATGGGAGATACAACCTCCTGCCTCAAAGAGCTTACAGTGTCTTCCAGGACACAGACTAGGGACAGTTTATGATCACTGCTTCTTTAACTTGCAGCCAAGGAGGTGGAGCCCAGACCCAAGCCAGAGTGCAGGGCTGGCTGGCTCCTCAGCCCCCGAGAGGTGACATGAAAGGGTGTCTGTGACTCACGTGGTGCCCAGATGCCTCCCTTTGTACCCCGTGAGCCAGTTAAGAGGGGACTATCTTCCTATAAAAGCAGAGAGACTTAATGCCTGGCAGACCCCGAATGTAAATTTCAAACGATGTGATTTAAGTGAAACTTATTTAAAGTGAAAGTTGTGGTCACACTGAAGATACAGCCTGTCTTTGTGTTTTACCCAAGGCCAAGTTTATATGGCATTCCTTTCCTTCCTAGTCTGGACGCCCATTGGGTGTAGGTGTCCTTTTGGCTGACTCAAAACGTTCATGGAGAAAATCAGAAACAGGGCCTCATCTCTCCTCCTGAAAATGCTTTCTCCTTTTCAAATAAATCTGCTGGTAAAATGTTTACAAGTGTGATATTTCACATGAGGAGGAAAGGATCATATTAACTGTGATGAAGGTCAGATCTGCCACCTCATTCAAGCAGCATCCCTCATAGCTCTGAGATCAGGAGTGTGAAATCCATGGGTCCAGGCGGGAAGGGATTGAGTAGAATGCAGGAATCCAAGGAAAGTTATAGTGGGAAAGAACTTGGATCAATCCTCCATCGGAGAGCCCCAATGTTCTTAAGGAGTATGTTTATCCATAAAGTGCCATTTTTAATCCCAAGGTAGTGTTTTGCTCCCTTGCATCTGGGAAAATGAATTAATGTTCATTTAACATCTACTATGTTTTTCAAACAAAAAGAGAGAGAGAGCGTATTAATAATTTACAGCATCTCATGCAAGTGTCTACGGTTCAATTTCCTTTGCCAATTTGCTGTTGAGGTTCCATCTCTGTGAAGGGATTTCCCTTACTAAGCATTTCCCAAGTCTTTTTCAGTCTCTGTTTTCTTAATTTCCTAATTTTAAAAATTGTCCACAAGGGACCAGGAATGAGAGGACAAAATCAACAGAGTGAGGCCGCGTGGGATTTGGTTGCTGAGACTCAAGAGGGTCTTGCTCCTGTTGGAGCCTCAAGTTCAACAGCCGTCTAAGTAACAAAACACAAACAGTTCCCTTGGCACTCGTTGGAAAGAGGAGGGGGTTGTGGGAGCAACTGGATGGTCTTCTAATAGGGCTAAAAGCAAAATCTGAGTGAAGTCAGTTAAATCCACAAGTAAAGCAATTTCCCTAGCAAAGAGTAAAGGTCATATTGAAGATAGATCTCAGGAAATTGGAAGTGCTTCCACTTCCCATCAAGCCTCATGGGGAAGGGCATTGGGACTGAAGAGGATGGCAAAAGTCTATTCAGGGTAGCATTTTTGTCCTGGGAGAATGGAGGCTGTGGAAACTCCTGCCCTTGTGCTCTGGCAAACTGGTCCAAAGGGCCAGGAGGGCCAAGCTGGAGGCTGCAGTTGACCTTGGGAGAAAAGAAGAGGATACCAGGGATTGAGGAGCAAAAGTGGGCTCTGCTGTAGTCCCTGGGTTGGGGGGAGACCATGTCCAATGGGGTTTGTCCGATTCAGTCTTCTAACCAATAGCTGAGATGAGCTGGAAGGAGAGGACTTCAGGTTGGGGTGAATGGGCCAGCCCTCTGAACTGAGAGAGCAAGGGCAGGAGCAGGGCCAGCAAAGCCTTCCCAAGGGAGGAGCCGAATCTGGGGTTAGGACTAGCCATGGTGTAGAGAACATGTTACTTGATTCATGAGCACCTATTAATTGCCTACTGTCTTCCATGGACACGAAGCTATAAGAAAATCAAGAGGGGAAGAGAGACAAGCTGAGCAACTTTCAAAATAACATAATCAGCTTGAAAGGGAAGTGTAGAGGAAGCTAAGAGCACATCTGATTTGTTGTGTTAGTGGGGAAGGCCTCCACCCTCCCCTGACATTACCCGGGGTCAGACAGCCATCATTTTTCACCCCAGCGTTGCAACCACTTGCCCTGATCTCTTCATATGGGTTTATTCACCTCTCCACATAGCGGATGATGTTTTGTGCCTGCCTGAAACCTTTTCATGACATCCCATGCCAAGGTAGAGACGATCAATATTCTTTCACGTGAACATCAGGGCCCTGCTATATCTGACTTGTCTTGTTCTCCAAATTATTTTCTCTACTCTCTCAGGCCCTCTGCAATGAGGCCTAAGGTCAGATGGCTGTAGGACGTCCAGGCAAAGACGTGCAGGAAAGGTTATATACTAGAGAAAATGTGGAGTGAGGATAGAGAAGAAAAGGAAAGTTCTCTCTGAAGTTTGCTCTCTGGAATACTCAGAGGAGATGTAGTAGAAAGAATTCTAAGATGTCCCCCCTCTCCAAGATTTCTGGCCCCTGGTTGATGCACAGTTGCCCCAAGTTATTAACCAAACGTTAATCTAGGTATTGCTGTGGAGGAAATTTGCAGATGTAATTGAGGTCCCAAATCCATTGATGGGAAAATTACTGGATTGAACTTGACCTAATCACAAGCAAGGCATATTTTCCAGGGTCACAGAAGTCAGAGCCTTGAAGCACAAGAGAGATTCAAGGGACCATTGCTGGCTTGAAGATGGAGAGGTCAGGTGGCAAGACATGGGGGTGGCCTCCAGGCTCTGAGAAAGGCTCCTGGCTTATAAGCAGCAAGGAAATGGGGATTTCAGTCCAATAACCCACAAGGCATGAATTCTGCCAACAACTAGTGATCTTGGAAGAGGACCCTAAGCCTCAAGTGAGAACTCCAGCTCCCTGACACCTTGGTTTCTACTGGGTGAGACCCTGAGCAAGGAATCTAGTCATGCTGTGCCCCGATTTTTGACCTATAGAGATGGTGAGATAATACAATTTGTGCCATTTGAAGTTGCTAAATTTGTGAGTACACAGAAACAGAAAGATAAGACTTGAAACAAAACAAAAATTTAGCTTTCCCAAAGGCTTCAGGACTTAAGTGAGCACCCTTCTCTCCTCACTGTGGTGTTTTTGGCACAAATGGTGGCCCAGAGCATAAGGAATAGTACCTGTCACCCACACTGTACAAACAGGGCCAGGATTAGCTCTACTCCTAATTGCAACTTGGAGTCACAAGTCTGATTTCTTGAAATATTTATGCCTGAGTTCTTTTTGGTTCCAGAATAGGGACAGAAGAGATTGCAGATATTTAGATTATCTTTCTGACTATCTATGAGTGGATAAAAATGTACGAATGGGCTGAAAACTGGTATTAGAGGCATGGGTGTTACTTACCTATAGAAAAGGTAAATGATTACCTTAATATAACTTCTAAGGTTACTCCAAAATTGCCAATTTTACAAGTTTGTGAATTGAATTTGCTCAGCCCCAAGTGCTTATGGATGATGGAGTGAGTGCCAGAGGGACGGCCTCAGCTGTCTTTTGTCAGATAGCACAGATGGGAGCCCTGTACTCTCCACCGGGAGGGGACTGGGCTAGCACTGACACTTGACCTGTGGCATTGTCCTCCAAATACACTGCTTGTTTTAGGGAAATTTATTATTTAAAAAAAGGGACAAACTATAAAACTCAGACTTCAGTGTTGAAAAATTAATCAGGCCTTTGGCCCTCTCTTTTCAGCATTTGCAAAGAATTCCCTTATATCCTCAGCCAGCTCAGTGATAGGGGTTCAATACATGTACTTTAGACACCAACACTCCTGTGGAAGCCTTTTCATGAGAGAAACTGTGTTAGAACCAGGAGCCCCTCTAGTCTCCCCAAAGGACATATCAAGGGAAAGAAACTAACTTGGCTTCTTGGTATCAGAAAAGACTTCCCATTGGAGGCAACACTGGGGCTAGAGGAGAATGTTTGTGTCTCAGGCAGAAGAGAGGCCAGGCAATAGAGTCAGAGGTTGTAGAAAGGTGTAAAGATGGTAATGGTAATGAACATGAAGGATCCAAGAAACCAAAAGTCAGCATCAACATGCTTGGGGGAAAGACGTGAGCCCGTGGCATGAAGCGAGGATAGAAGGTTGGAGAAGAAATTGGGGAATTAGGTCTGAGTCACAATGGAGGTGTCCTTGATGCTTTCCTACGCAGGCTGGGCTTTAACTTTCAAGAACCAAAAGATTTTTACCAAGAATGTGACATGGTTGTTCTCATTTCAGAATTTTATCTCTGAGTCTGTAAGTGCAGGATAAATTGGAAAGTCTGAAATGATACCCCATTTTCTGGCTCTGTCTATGTCTTGAACGAAGATAAGGAATGAATTTGGGAGTGGAGGAGTATGCTTAACCAACTTTCAGGCATGTTGGGTTATAGTTACTTGCATCATGTATGTGAATATGTCAGATTTATGTCACCCAGGACCAGGACAATCATTGGAGATTCAGATTACAGAGCTAACACACGTGGCCAGGGTAGACTCTTGAGCCTGCCTAGAGAAGCAAGTGGCAGGGTTGTTTATTCCCCCTGCAAACCAGGATGCTCCTTTAGTGTATGTCACACTGGCCAATCACTCTTGGATATTTGTCAATGAAATCATTAACTCATCAATCATCAAAAATTTAATGAGATCCTACTCTGAGGGACACCAAGGGTGCCATAGAAGAGGAGAAGGACAAAGTCTCTAAGCCTTATAGAACCTCAATCCAACAGAAAGGTGAAGATAGTTGAACAATTATTGAATGAACAAATGTCACAGAGTGGTTAAGCGCTATACAGGAAAACAAAATAGGTTCAGGAGCTCAACCATTGCCAAGGTGATGGTGGTTCTCTTTTAGGTAGTTTGGCCAGGTAAATTGTCTCTGAGGACTTGTCTTTGGAACAAAGGTGAAGTACCTGCAGGAGGCGAAGTATCAGCCAAAGTCTAAAGAAAGAGAGAGCAAAATCTGAGGGCCTGAGATAGGAAGGTGACATTCAAGGGGAGGAAAGAAGATGTGGGGCAGCCAGAGGCAAGTGAATGAGAGCAGAGCAGGAGGAGATGAGAGTCAGGTGGGTGACTGATCGCGACAGGGCTTGGAACCAGGGCTGGCGAGTTTGAGTGAGGGGGATCCACTGGGGAATTGCAGACACAGCAGTGACCTCATCTATTGTTTATCTGAAGCAATTTTATTGGTATTCATGGTTACTGATGATGTACTGAAAGATGAAAATTGTTACTATCACTATCACTACCATCTAGTCAGTCACTCACTTACAGATTCTGAAAGCATTCTCTACACAAAGCACAAGCTCTTTCCATCAATACTCTGCAGTGTACAAACATGTGCATAACATCACACTTCACACCAGAGTTTCCTTGATCCTCTTACTGCATGCCTCATGTACAAGAAACAAAATTATTTAAATGCCATAGATCTTGGAAATGTTTTCTCAACTTAGCAAGACCTTTTCTAGATTATGTATTTTATTATTTGTTTATGTGGTGCTATTTCCTCTTCTGTCTCATTCTCCTCCCACTAATATCATTCATATATATATATATATAAATAAATATATATTTGCTTTCATGATTTTTTTTCAAAATATGTGTTCCAGTTTTGCAGTAACTTTTCCTTCTAAAATACATATTCCAGGCCAGCAGGAGAGAATATAATTCATGAGATGCTGTGTGGAGGCCCCAAACTCTGTATTTGAGAGAAAAAATATATATATCCCCCGGTATTGCTGATAAACCACCCCAGTTTAAAACATTTCAGAGTGGGAAATACTGCAGTTTAGCAGTATAAATTTGTTCCCTTGTGGGGAAAGGCCCTAATTTGTAGCAGGTGCCAATGTTCATGATGTAAATGTTCTCTCATCGTGGCTAATTTCAAACTAACAAACATTCAAGAATCGGGTTGCAAAAATCCTAAATATTTAACAATTAGTAGGTGCCAGTCCCAGCACACTGTTGTATACGCAATTGAATTGAATCCTTAGTTCCACCTGATGGGGACATTGCTCTGCTTTTAAGAATAGACCATCCCAGTTCAATGTGTCCTGGACAGGTAATAGGAATGTCCAAGGTCCTTACTTAAAGAACAAGTCAAACAGGTGTCACAAAAACCTGGGTAAGCCCATCTAGGCTACTTTACTTTTAAAAATAGTTTAAAAGGGGCAGTGCCTGTAGCTTAAAGGAGTAGGGCGCCTGCCCCATATACCAGAGGTGGTGGGTTCAAACCCAGCCCCAGCCAAAAAGTGCAAAAAAAAAAAAAGTTTAAAAAAGGTGTGTTATGCAGTTATCTGTAAACTCTTTCATTGGGGTCTCTTGTGTGTTTGTGTCAGAAGCCGAATAGTCAGTCCTGACCCTTTGAATAATTCCTATCTAGATTAGAAGGATGGCGGATGACCTGTGGCCATTCTAAATACTGTCTCAGAAATGTTTAATTCCTTGGGTTACAGTGTTTATTGGAGCCAGTATCTGCTGTCCCTGACTGAGGAGTGTAGCTGGGAGGTTGGGAGGATAACAGATCTTGGGAATGTGGAAGACACTTGAATTCAGAGGGTTCATAAGAGAGAAGCTGAATCATTTCTAGAGGGTCCAATGGTGGCCTTTATTTTTTTTAATAATGCAGTTTCCATATGGGGTTCTTAAAAACAGGAATTATTCCTTCTTTAAGGCTATAAATGGTGAAATATAACCGTTGAGAAGTGAGCATAATAAAAATAATATTATAAATATCTTACTAGTATGCTTTCCTGGAATCCTCCCCAACAATCTGGTCAGTTGGTCACAATATTTGTCCCATCTCATAAATTAGGAAATCAGACTCAGAGAAGTTAAGGAAGACACCTAAAGCTGTACAATACGGCAAACAGCAGCTGGGGATTGAAACCAGAACACGTGTGAGCAGAGGTCCCACATTGCACGGCTGTATCATACATACTACTTGCCAAAGGCCTCCATGGTGCCTGGCACAGAGTCGGTGCCCAACATACATTTGTGTAATGAATGAATGATGGTTAGACTCTGGAGGGAAGAAACTGAGTTTGGCACCTACATTTTTTAATAGCGTTTTTAATGTAATTAAGGACCGTGTCTATAAAGCCACAGAAATTATTATTATTTTTTTTGCTATGAACCTTGAATACTTAGTTTTTCCTTGTAAATCAAAAAAAAAAAATTATGAGCGTAAGGTAATTGTTCCTTTCTACTGTTGTACTTGTCATAGTGCCAGCATCTACACTTTCCCCCTAGAGATAATTAAAATGCCAAATTTTCATGATTCTGAGATGATTACAGATTAAATGCTGAGGGAAGAATCATAAAGTCTGCATCCCTCCCCAACTGGTTACAGACATTTTTCTTTCTTTCTTCTTTGTGAGAGATTTCCTATGTGAAAATTTTCTTCCATGTTCCCACTTTATGGACTTTTTATCTCCTCGTTATTATATAGCTCTTGATGGATTGTGACAAGTGTCTTCGGGTGGGAATACTGGTGAGTGCACTAGCACCATTCAAAAGGCACTTCAGCCCCATTGGGCTAAAAGTACTAGGAAAAGTTTCACAGTGAAGAGCGGTTGCCTTTGGTCATATAGTTAAGTCTAGTTTTTTCGGCCCAGCGCCTGTGGCTCAATCGGTTAAGGTGCCAGCCACGTACACCTGAGGTGGCGGGTTCGAATCCCCAGCCCGGGCCCGCCAAACAACAATGATGGCTGCAACCAAAAAATGGCCGGGTGTTGTGGTGGGCGCCTGTGGTCCCAGCTACTTGGGAGGCGGAGGCAGGAGACTCGCTGGAGCCCAGGAGTTGGAGGTTGCTG
>CAUYQV010132544.1:0-16290 GCA_963574575.1 Galagoides demidoff
GAAGTGTGCTCCTCAATCTTCTCTCTTGGCTCTGCTCCAAACCATCAGCTAATTAGCTAAACTTCTGTCCTTTCAGCCTCCTTCTGGACAGGAGCTTCTGTAAAAAGCTGGCTGCGGTCCGCCATCTTGGCTCCGCCCCCCTGAACTTTTTGTTTAAAGAAGAAGCACAACAGTCTTAGATTTTATTTTTCAACTTCCAGCATGTGGGAGAAAAGGGAATTTCCAAGTCAGGGACTGACTTAAGAAAGGAAATTCAAAGTATTTATTCCTTTCAGGGAACAGAGATACAAATTTAAATATTATTGCTAGGGCATGATATTGTTAACTAAGACAACTACTTAAAATTACAGCCTCTTTAGAAGTTCAGGTTTCTTCTACAGGACATGGAAATGATCTTGAAGTCTGCTTATTCCATGGTACTAGTTCCCACAGACAGAAGTAGAGAGACACAGAAGGTCCCAGAAGAATGGGGTTCTAAGATAAAAACTTAAAACAAAGAAAATCAAATGGCAGAATAAAAGATGAACAGATGAAGTAATGAGCACGTAGTGTTTTGTGTTTATGTTACAAAGAACCCAAATTTGCTGAAAGTCCATGAAAGAAAGACACAACTTCCAACTCATTATAGTAACATTTTTGAGAATTATCAATTTCTATATCCAGTAACAAATATAGAACTAGATACTGTGTGAGAAAAACTTCTTAGAAATAAGTTTAAAATTATTCATTAGTTGGAAAAAATTCCATTAAGTGACATCAGAAACTTAGTAAAAACATTTTTGGTATATCACTGGCCAATGTTTTTAACTCACCGCTAACCTCAAGAGGATGTTTAGTGCTGACCCGTAATCAGTCTATGGTTTTTCCTTTGGTCTAATCATCTGCCAAGTGTCTGAAATGACTCTGCTCTGTCCTCAATCTTCCACTTCCTCTACCCTTGTCTTTCTCTTCCAATGCCCTTTTTTCTTATTTTACTGAGAAAAACAAAGAATTTTCTTGTAGTCTCACCTCCACATCTCTGTCCCCTGACTAGACTCTGCCTTCCCTCCTTCTACAAATGAGAAGTCGTGTCTCTGTGTAAGGCCAATCCCTTCATTGGTCTCCTATCTCATCCTCTCTCTCCCACTCAAACGCACGGCTCTTGCAACTGTGCATTTTTTCTTCAGTATCACTTGTTTTTCTTTCTCTCACTGGATCCTTCCATTCAGCTCAATAGCTGCCATCTTTAAGAAACATGATGGTTCCTTGATGTCCTTCCCTCTCACTTCCCCCATTCTCTCCTTTATGTGCAACAAAAACCCTTGAATGTGTTGTCTAAACTCATTGTCTCTAATTTTCCTTCCTTCTACCTTGAACCTATTCAACAAGGCTTTCGTCCCCACTTTTCTGCCAAAGCACGATCACTAATAATTTATGACATATTCAGTTCTCAGGCCTCATGTTACCCTACACACTGAAGTAGAAGTTTATTATCTTTTTTTTGGAAACTTATTCCACAACCTGCTGTCTCATGGGTCTTTTCCCACTCCATTAGTTGCTCCTTTTCATTTTCCTCGGTATTTCTTCGTTTTCTCAAACTCTAAACTTTTATTTTAAATTTTAGATTAATATGAGGGTACAAACTATTAGGTTACAGTGTTTGTGTTT
This sequence comes from Galagoides demidoff, assembly GCA_963574575.1. Lineage (NCBI taxonomy): Eukaryota > Metazoa > Chordata > Mammalia > Primates > Galagidae > Galagoides > Galagoides demidoff. Next base: position 1,648 of record CAUYQV010132544.1, read on the forward strand.
GTCAGGTGAGATCCCTGTTGTAGTTGTGCCACTGACTCAGGAGATGTGCCATATACCCTTACATTGTGCCCATTAGGTGAGAGCACACCATGCTTCTTGCTTATGTGAGAATAATAAAAATTCATTTCATAAATCAAATGTTTATGTAAAAGAAACAAATTAGAAATAAAATTATTATTCCCTACAGAATTAGTGCTTAGCATGGGCTTGATTATTAATATTGGTTCTTTGCCCAGAGGTGGGTATCTGAATTCAACATGTTTTGGTCTGGCTTTGGGGCCCTTCTGGTTTTGTGTGTCTCCTCTGCTATTGGTCCTTAACAACCCTTTCTGGGATCACTATTCTTCTTGCAATAAATGGAGAAAAAGAATCACAGCAGCCAAAATCTGTGCTGTTTAATAATTGATCTGCTTGTATTGCCATAAGGGTGTTGCCCTTAGGGTCTCATGGAAAAGCCATGTCATGATGAATAAGCATGCTTATTGAAATTGTGTTTTAAATAAAGGTGACCATCTGCTTGCTCAGGCAAAATGGCAAGTTTTCTTTATTTACGGTTGGTTTATATAGGGAATCTTGTGCATGTGCACTATACAGCAATGACCTCATTAATATTAATTACAATCCCTCTGCACATGCACATTGGACACCAATGACTTCATTAATCCATTTAAACATCTTATGACCACCCGCTGTAAGTAGTTCCTCCCTAATAATCTGATAATCCAGCCAACATACACCTTTAAGCATAACCCTTTCAACGTAACCCAGTTTAATATAACTTAATGAAGAACATGTTGTTCATTATTACTTTCTTTGTTCTTATCTGATGAAGCCTGAGACTATGGAGGAACAAGGTAGATTGAATACCTGCTCTTGATGACCTTGCCAGTTTGGAGGCTGTTACTTCAAATCTTTAAGTAAGGCATAAAGAAACTTGGGCATACAGGAATTTGTGTGCAAACCTCTGCTCCCACGTAGGCCTTAAGTCAGGGGTTTTTGCTGGAACCTTTTATAAGGAATTTTCAGGCTAGACTTCTCAAAAGCCTTTCATAAGCCCAGGTTTCATCTGTGCCATTTAGATACCTGTATGCATTTGGTAAATTGCTCTTCTCTTGAGGTCCCCAACCACATTGTCATTCCCGGACCTGTCAATAAGTGACCTTTGTCACTTACCACAGATCAGGAAAGGTTACTGATGGGTATCTGACCAGTTTTCCAAAGGGCTTTTTTATTGGCCTTATACAGTCAACCTGAATTCCTTAGTGCAGTCTGGACATCTCTGGAAATGCCATTCCAGCCAGAGTCTTGGTCGATAGGCCCACAACCAACACAGCCATATAGAATTCTGCCTCAGTTTCTCACAAGTATGCCTGCACAAAGTCTTTTCACTGCTCTCTCTCAAACGGCTTTTTTGGTCAGAGGCATTTCACCTATATGCTTGTTTGTGCCATAGAGTTTAAATGAGTGGCAGGCATAGTTTAATGTTTAGGAAAAAAGAAGTTTTCTATCATCAATGGCCTCCCTTTTGTATTTTTCCTAACCATGGACACCTCCAAACTTAAAGGATTTCCTTTTGGCTATCAAATAGAACTTATTAATCAATACATTTGATTTTATAAGTTCTCTATCACAGATACAGAAATATATTGATCATACTGGGCAGCATGAGTGAAGAAGTGGTGGCACTGTGTTACTGTGAGTCCAGTTCAAAGTGAGGAGTGTCACAGGTGGGTTGGTTTCAGACCCTCAGTGAAGGTTGATGTACTGTGTCATTAAGCTATCCAAAAGACTGAACAAAAGCTCTGGGTTTCTCTATTACATGTATAAAGTGAATAAAAGTTGGGGCTTCAAAAAATCTAGCATGGAGTCTCACTCAAAGAAACACCAAATGAATGGAATTCACAGCATTTCAAATGTTTCTTAAAATGTCCTGTAAAGCATCTATGAGGTTCCAATTTATATGCCACAGCAAAATTCTTGTCTCTCATTCCTTTATAAAATTCTTGTTTCTCATTTCTTTGGCTCTTGAGATCTTTTTTAAGCCACCCCTATCATGAAGACTCTCTCTTTGTCTCTCAATTTCAACTCAACACCAACTTCCTCTACACCGAGCCTTATGTGATTTTTGTCTTCTTGTTCTCCATCTCTCTTTAAAATTATTTTCTCCACTAAACGGTTGCCTTTCCTTTCCTGTTACCATAGTCATCTCAGACTTCTAAGGTAAGAAATTCCTCATTTAGAAAACTCTCAGGAAGAAATAGTGGAAGATTGGCTTGTTCTAGGCCAAAGCTGTTTGGCCTTTTGGCCAAAGCTGTTCTATCTTTCCTGAAAGTTGTTTGCTTTTCTTTTAGCAGAGGAAGGAGCTAAGGTATGTCAGGGTATAGTGGTTTCTTCATTTTCAGTACCTGAAAATAATGTGTCATATGTGGTGAGGGTTTATAATTTTTAGGGTGAGGGCTGGGGCCCCTGGAGAAATTGATGCTGAGGTAGTGGTGTGAAGGCATCATGGCTGTGAGGAGCTTGGGCTCATGAGTGCCCTGGGGACAAAATTAAGGGTACAGGAAGTTAAAATCAGAAGCCAGAAATTCTATTTCTGGCATCAGATTTTAAATATTTTCTTTCAGAAGCTCATTTCTCTCTCTGTTGAAGGAAGTCTCAGGCATAAGCAAATCAGGTATAAAGCTACATGTATAAAAACAGTTAAGCTTTTCTCCTTGTTCTGATGTTCAGTAAATAGCCCATGAGGCCTTCTCTGCAATGGGCAAAGCTTGTACCCAATGAGTAAATCCTGGAGCCCGTGCTCAGACTGTTGCAGCCTACCTGTGGAGTAAGACATATAAATAACTCACTGTACAACAAGACAAAAGGGAATGCGTATACTCTGGGAACTCAAAGGAGCAGGGATTTATTCAGGCTGGGAGAATTAAGGAAATGTTTAGAGGAAAATTTTGTGCTAGAGGTTAAGAGTGACTAGGAACTCTTAAAAGTTTTTTTTTTTTTTGCATATTATGAAATACATGTTCATCACATATTTTGAAAATATAAAAAGTATAATGAAGAAAATTCATATACAATCTCTATACTAAAAGATAATCAATATTTATATTTGGCATATATACTTTTGGTCTTTTTAATAACATATACATGCATGCATACATGTGTATTTATATTTTTTCTTAGCACAATTAAAATTATAAGGTGTGTATACTTTTTTTTAATCTATATTTTCCCATCTATTATACTGGAAGAGCATTTTCATGGCACCAAACATTTTAAAAATCATGATTAAAGAGACAATAGAGGTGATTTCTATCATATGGGGATCTCAATATTTATACATTTATAAACCACATTTTTGGGGATTGACCGTTTAGATTGTACGCAGCTTGAATTAGCAACAAAAAAAACAGCATTGTACATGTCTGTGCTCATCTCTGAAGTCGTCCTTAGGATAAATTCCTAAAAGTGGGACAGAGGGATGAAGATTTGGATATTTACAAGCATTTTCATATTTTTTGCTTAGTGCTTTTCCAGAAACTCTGTCCCCAATCATATGCTCCTATGCAAAGTGTAAGCATGACGATGACAAGATTCTGCTGTTCAGAGAATAGCGCTTGAGTTTGTTGAACTACATGGACAAGTGTGACTGAGCCCAGCACATTTGGGGAACAGTAAGGAACCCGCTATGACAGAAGCAAAGTGGGCACAATGCGTGTGGCAGGACATGAGCTTGGAAAGGAGGCTGATGGGAACTTTGAGATGACTCTGTAGGCAGTTGGGAGCTTTCAGAGAATTCAGAGTAAGAGAAGGCCCCTCAAGAGTTCAGTGAGCTCGGTCTGACAGCAATATGAAGTTAAGTTGCCCACTCGGGAAATTAGAGGCTCAGAGATGAGTTAGGGAGAAATTATAATAGTTCAAGTGAAGGATGAGGACATCAGAACAGGCAGTAGGATCAGGGGTGGGAAGGACAAAATGGATCTGAGATGTCTCGGCAGGTAAAGTCAATGTGTTGGATAGACATTTTCCCATTTGGGCGATGGCTGAGCCCTTTCAGGTCAAGATAGTTTTCCAAGGGAGAGTCTGTTATAGAAGACCTGTGTGACATTGTGGGGGCTGTCATCTGGGCCTGTGGGATGATGCGGTTGCTGCTCTGCTTCAAGTAATGGACTCATCAGAGTCAGGCTTGAGTTTGAATCCTCATTCTACCCCTTAGTGACTAAATGATCCAGAGCCAGTTCTTTGCTATCTTTGAACCCAAGTTTCCTCATCTCAGAGATGGAGCTAATTCTACTCACCTTACAATGTCACGTGAGAATTGGAGACATTAGGCCCCAAACTCCTCCATAACAACCTGGCTCCCATCAGGACTGCATAAAGCCTGGCTGGTGCTTTTTCTACAAGGGATCCAACTCATCTGCTTTGCTGCTGGGGTGAATAAACAAGAACAAATCCTGTAAGTCAGAGCTGGCTTTATTGCAGTCAGAAGAAAGTTGGTTCTCATAAAGGCTGTAAACCTTGCCCTAAGCTCTTTGTGTGTGTTAGCTGTAGTCCTTGCAGGAACCCGCTGCAGCAGGGCCATTACTCACATTTTAGACATGAGGAAAATGAAACTTGGAGAAATCCAGATGGCCGTGCTTGAAAACAGCAGAGCGAGGAGTCGTAGTTTTGCTCGAGTTATACCCCCTTTCCACGAGTCCTAGGCCTATGGTCGCAGTGGTAGGAAGAGGTGAGCACATTCACGTCTCATTCCCTAGCCAGAGAAAAGAAGCAAGGGTGTTTCCTGATGTTTTAAATCAGACTTTATTTTTAGAGGAGCCATGAAGTGAGACAACCCTCTACTTCCTCTGCTCTTTCTGTGTGAAGAATATCCTAGAACCGTTTGTGTAGGCAGAAGAAAGAGTGGGTGATAGGAAAGAATGAAAGGGAAACTGTTCATTTTCCTTTTCGCTCTGATTCTGGTGCTCTCAAACTGACCTCTTGGAAAACACAGTGCCTCGGGCGGGGGGATGTCATCCTGACACTTCCTCATCATTTCACCATGTGTGAACATGTCTTGTGCAGAGAAGAGGGCCGAGTCTCCCAAAAGATACTATACCAGTTACAAAAACAAAAGCTGAAGAATGAGTGTGACTATGTAAAAACCCAAATAGAGGCAGTGTGTGATACAGAGATTTGGTGTCAGCCCGGCTCAACTCACAGCTTTGCAGTTGACTAGCTTTGTGGCCATGGGAACGCTCATTGTGAACTCGTTCCTTCTGCTTTAGAATGGGATCCTGCATTCATTTAGTGACTGTGGAGTGACAGACCATGTGCCATGTACTATTCTAGGCACAGATGACACAGCAGAGCATGAAGCCAAGAGAGATCCTTGTCTAGTGGGTCTCACTTGAACTGAGTGGGGGAAGGAGGGGAAAATAGTAAGTAAGGCACATAAGTTAAAATAGATAATGTGTTAGATAGTGATAAGTGCTAAAAAGAAAAAATAAAACAGGAACAGTAGACGTCAATTTTTTCATGGAGGAGAGGCACAAAGACTCATTAAGACTTATTGTGTTTCCCAGAGGTCTGCTTGAGAAAGCTGGAATCAGAGTCAGAACTTTACAATGCCCAGGGCAGGTCTCACTGAGAAAGTGACTTTTTGAGCAGGGAGGTTAAGGAAGTGATGGGGTGAGCTGGGCAGATTGTCTGAAGATGGCAAGTAGGTGATTATTTAGGGGAAGAGCTAAGGCTACAGATATGATATAGAAGTCATCCCCTGGTAGATAATATAATTAAAGCCATTGAAATTGAATGATTCCCCAGGGAATGCTTATAGAAAAAGGAAAAAAAAAACTGGCCTCAATACCCAGCGCTACAGCACATCAGCATTCACAGGTGTAAAAGAGAGATAGTAGCAGCAAAAAGGAGAGCAGGATAGCAAGGAATGGAAGGTGGTAGCTAGCTGAGCATGGTGTCTCAGAATCAAAATGAAGGTGGCTTTCAAGGCAGAAAGTGTGATGATCCATTCAGTGAGTGAGATGAGGCCTCAGGATACAGCATGTGGTGGTCACTGGTGTCCCTGAGAAAGCTGTTGGGTGGAGTGTTGGGTTGAGGAGAGAAAGGAAGGAGAGGAACAAGAAGAATCTGATGAGATAAGTCTTTTGAGATGCTTTGCTGGAGAGGAAAGGAGAAAGAGAAACGTGGCTATGATGGAGGTGAAGTAGGATCAGAAGAGGGCCTATTTATTTATTTTTCTGATGAAACAAGTTTTATGTTAGTGGAAGAAATTCGGTAGACCAGGAAAAGCCAATGAGGTTTCCAAACAATGAAATAGCATCCAGAGAGGACTGGGATAATAATAACTGTAACATTGCAACTGATCTTTGAGTCAGGTTCTATCTTAGGCCCTTTGCATTTTATTACCACCCTCTAAAATGCGCAGCTTAGCATCCCCATTTTATAGGCAAGAAAACCGAGGCTTGGAGTGTTAATTGTCATACACTAGACCCAGGATTCTCAAACTTCACTGTGCACATGAATCACCTAGGGATCTTGCTAAAGTGTGAGTTTTGATCTAGTAGGTTTGTGCATTTCTAACTCACTCTTAGGTGACCATACAGTGAGCAAAGGTGACACTCGAATAGATCAGATGGATAGTATTAAATTCCTGGCCTGTTTGATAAAAAACCCAGGTCTTTCTCCCCTGCTATGTGTCCTCCCATGATCTTGGTTGGGTCATAGACTAAAAACCCAAGGTAAAAGAAAAACCCAGAGAAGCAATGGGGGAAGGAAAATAGCCATTTCTTCTCTCTTTTGCAAGAAGAATCCAGAAGAAAGTGAACAAAGACAAGCTTGGAACACAAAGCATATACTCATGACTAGCCCATCCAAAACACCAAGCTTCCCCCACCGGGCCATCTTAGAGCATCTGGGCCAGACATTTCTAGTCATAATGCGTTATGGGCTCATCCCAGTTCCTTCCAGTTTAGTCTCATTATGGTCCCTGACTCTATAGTAGAACATACTGAAGTTAGTCCCACATCTAGACCTGAATGGAAAAATAGCTGACCTTAGTGTAGCCACTCTGAAAACTCACTCTTTGCATCAGCAAGGTGTGTGGCAAGGTGGGGTACTTAGATTCAGAAATTAGACACAGGTAGTTTTAAATCCTGCTGCTATTTATAATTATGTGCTCCAAGAACATTTTATTCCTATACCCTTATCTCTAACACGGAGATAATCCTCTCGAATCTACAGGTAGGCAGGGCTACATCATGTTAGAAGTATGGCCACAGGAAAGATTAGCAAGAGCTCAAATGTTAATGACATGGCTTCTCAGTGCGTTTTTAACTCCTATCAGCCTAGTATTTTCTCTGTAAAAAGAAGGTAGGCTAATCCACCTACTTCACTTGTTTGATGTGAAAATCAAATGAGATATTCTATGTAGAGATCAACACCTTTTAGCTCTTGGTACGAGTGACATCAGCACCATCATTACAGGACTTTTGTGTATCTGAGGTACGGATATACAAGTGCATGGTCCATGGAGGAGTCACTCTGTACATCTTCGTTCCTTTCTCCCTAACCAACTCTGGGATTACTGGGTGAAGTTTATTAGTGAAGAGTTAAAAAAAAAATAAGGAAAGAAAGAAGCCTCTTAAGTATCTGGGATTTAGCAAGAAAATTAATGTAGCCTTTATCCTGCAGCAATAACTAAAGACTGAAAGGACTTAGTAGGAATCACAGAGAATTTTCCCCCCCTTTGGGCAACAGGAAATACCATAAGGATAAGAGGAATTAAGTCATGGGAGCTTACCCAGAAAGAATCTGATGGCTTCCCACTGCTTGTGCCACAGCCAAGCTTTGAGGGGCCTTCAGGAAGCAACAACACTCACTGCAATTTCAAGATCTATGTGGCATTACAGCCATCTGTGTGCTGGACTTCATTCACTCTATCTTGAATACCACCACTATTTGAACTTCTAGGTCTTTGAATAGCATGGGGACAGATATGTTTAAATTTTCAAAAATTTATTCTGGAGAATATAAAAATTATTAACACTCATGTAAGAGCATAATCTAATTTTATCATTAATGAGTGCAACTAAAAAATCATTTAAAATGATCTTTAAAAGAAAAATTGGCAGAAATCTTAGCAACTGTTCCATCATCTCAATTCAAAGTGCCTAACTGTTATGGTCTAGGCATTGTAACTAAAACGAAATGGGCGTGGGCTCTGCCTTCCAGGAAATTGCAGAGGAGTGGAGGTGCACAGAAGTAAAGAATGAGGTAGACAACAGAAAATTTAGTAAGCCAAGGTAAATAAACTAACAGCTCTGAATTTTTTTTTTTTTTTTTTGACACAGAGTCTCACTATGTGGCCCTCCTCGGTAGAGTACCATGGTGTCATGGCTCACAGCAACCTCCAACTCTTGGGCTTAAGCGATTCTCTTGCCTCAGCCTTCATGGAGATGCATAGAGAAGGTAGCAGTCTTAAGGGTTAGGTAGGAGACAGATGTGAACATCAAAATTCACTCAACTTGCAAATGTGGATTTAGGAATCCATGTATGCTAACTATGCTAACTCCTCCAGACACAGAAGTTACCTGATGTAAAAGATCCTTATTTAGTCATAACAAGTACTTCCATGATGGTTTGATTCCACTGAGTTAGACATTGCTACCCTCAAAATGATCCTCTTCTGAAGATGCCATTCTCTTGAAATAGAGAATGAAATTAATCCCTGACATGGCATATAAGAGTTTATCATAAAAATAGCTGGATGTTGTGGCAAGTGCCTGTAGTCCCAGCTACTTGGGAGACTGAGACAAGAGAATCTCTTGAGCTTAAGAGTTTGAGGTTGCTGTGAGCTGTGACAATCCTGTGGTACTCAACCAAGGGTGACAAAGTGAGACTCTATGTCAAAAAAAAAAAAAAAAAAAGAAAATTTAAATTAGAAAAACCAACTTCAACGTTCCCCCCCCCGAAAACCTGAATGTATTTAAAAATCATTAAAGAAATTGAATTAATTCTTAAATAATAATAAAATAAAATAAAATTTCCTTAACACTCATCATGTTTAGAATCTTTTTTGTGTCCTATAGTCATTTATACATTTTCTTTTGTGAGGTATCTATTTGATTTTTTTGTATATTTTAAAATGTGTATATCTTCTTATTATTGAGTTATAAGGTGTTTTTTCTCTATATTTTTTGTTATAAATATTTTCTACCTGCCTGTAACTTACCTCCTTATAAATTTTGTATTTTGATGAAGTCAATTTTATTAATGTTTTCTTTTATGGTCATGATCCTGTTTAAGAAATCATACTCCCAATTGCAAAGATTTTCCATTATTTTAATTCTAGAAGCTTTTAATTTAAATAAAGGTAAGTTTGGATTTACTTTAAGTTAATTATTGTACATGGTGTGAGGGTTTATGTTCATTGTTTTCCATGTAGATATTTAATGTTTCTAGCACCATTTGTTAAGAAGATTATTCTTGCTCCACTTTACCATTTCTCAGTTGATTTAAAGTCAATTGGCTGGGCCAGGCTTGATGGTTCACACCTGTAAGCCTACCACTTTGGGAGGTCTAGATCCCTGGATTGCTTGAGCTCAGGAGTTTGAGACAAGCCTGAGTAAGAATGGGGCAATATGTCTACTAAAAATAGAAAAATTAGCTAGGTGTTGTAGTGGGCACCAGTAGTCCCAGCTACCTGAGATGCTGAGGCAAGAGGATAGCTTGAGTCCAAGAATATGAGGTTGCAGTGAGCTATGACGATCCTATGGCACTCTACTCCGGGTGATATAGTGAGACTCTGTCTCAGGAAATAAATAAATAAATAAAGTCCATTGACTCAACATATGTGGGGTTCTATAGTAGACTTTCAGGTCAGACCTTGTGGCTGATCCTGACACCAATACTACACTGTGAGTACAGCTGTATAGTGAGTTTTCAACCAGATGGTGAATATCTCCACTTTGTCCTTCTTTTTCTAAACAATTTTGAATCTTCTGGCCTCTTCATTTGCTGTACAAATTTTAGAATCAGCTTGTCAGTTTCTACAAAAAAGCCTGCTATGATTTTGATTGGGTTTTGATTGAGGCAGAGATCCAATTTTATTTTCAAAATATATAGATAATTTTCCCAACACTCTTTTAAAAAAAAACTATCACCACTGATTTGCACATACACATTATCATATATAATAAATGTATGCATTAATTTGTAGGCTATGTGTTCTGTTGCATTATTACTTTATTTTTTGTAGCTAATAATACATAGTTGTAATCATTACAACTTTATAGTAATAGTAGATACCTGGTAAGGGCCACTGCCCCTTGTTCTTTGTTTTATAAAAGTGTTTCAATTTCAGAATTTTTACTTTTCACATTACATTGTCAATTTCTAAAAAAAGAAAAAAGCCAATCCCTCTTCTCCAAAGAACCAAAAATCCATTGGTATTCTGATTGGAATCATTTTAAATTCCTGGATGAGTCTGGGGAGAATGGACATCATTATGATAGTAAATCTTCTAATCCATTGAACCTGATTCATCTCCTCTTTTATTTAGGCCTTATTTAATACTTCTGAATAACTTAAAAACTTTTTATCTGTAAATACTTCATAAATTTTTGTTACATTTATTATTATGTGCTTTATATTTTGAGATATTAATATAAGTGGCAGTCTTTTTTCAAATCACAGTTTCTAACTGTGTGTTGTGTGGGAATGCAAAAGATTTATTATTCTGATTTTTTAATCAGCTAAACTCTTATCTTTATTCTTTTATGAAAAATAGACTTTAATTTTTAGAGCAGTTTTAGTCTCACAGCAAAGTTGAGTGGAAATTTCAGAAAGCTACCATATGTCCCCTGCCCCCCACATTATCCACATACTACTCAACATCCCACACCAGAATGGTATGTTTTTTATAATTGATAACCTACATTGATACATCATTATCTTCAAAAGCTCATAGTTTACATTTGAGCTCACTCTTGGTGTTATACATTCTGTGAGTTTGGGCAATGTAGAATGGTATGTATCCTTGACTATAGTATCATATAATAGTTTCACTGTCTTAAAAATCTTTGATGTTCTGCTTATTCTGGTAATCGGTCTGTCTTGGTAATCGTTTTCCTTGGTAATCACTGATGTTTTTACTATCTCCATAGTTTTGCCTTTTCCAGAATGTCGTATGGTTGGAAACATACTGTATTTAGCCTTTTCAAATCATCTTCTTTCACTTAGTAATATGCATTTAAGTTTCCTCCATATCTTTTCATGGCTTGATAGCTCCTTTCTGTTTAGTGCTAAGTCACATTCCATTGTCTGGATTCAACACAACATTTCTATCCATTTTCTTACTGAAGGACAATTTGGTTGCTTTCAAGTTTTGGCAGGTATGAATAAAGCTGCTATAAACATCTGTGTGCAGGTTTTTGTATGAACATTTTCAACTCATTTGGGTACATGGCAAGGAACAAGAATGTTGGATCATAGGATATGAGTGTGTTTAGTTTTATAAGAAACTGCCAAACTGCCTTCTGATTTAGGTACACCAGTTTGCATTTTCGCTGGTAATGAAGGAATTCCTGTGGCTCTATCTCCTCAGTAGCATTTGGTGGTGTCAGTGTTTTGGATTTTGGCCATTCTAATAGGTGTGCAAAGGTTATCTCAATATCTTTTTAATTTACGTTTCACTAATGACATATGATGTTGAGTCTCTTTTCCTATGTTTATTTGATATCTGGTACCTCTTCTTTCATAAGATGTCTGTTCAGGTATTTCTCCTTTTTAATTTTTTTTTCTTACCAGTGAGTTTCAAGAGTTTTTGAATGTTTTGGATTAACAGTTCCTTATCAGGTATGTATTTTACAAATATTTTTTCCAAGTCTGTGGCTCGTCTTCTCATTCACTTGAGGGTATCTTCGCAGAGCAGCTTTTAATTTAACCAAGTCCAGTTTATCAGGTATGCCTTTTATAGACTGCATCTTTGGGGCTGTATTTAGAATGTCAATGCCATACTGAGGTCATCTAGGTTTTCTCCTATGTGACCTTCTAAGAGTTTTATAGTTTTGCAGCTTGCATTTAGGTCTACAATTCATTTTTGAAAGGGTGTAAGGTGTATCTAGGTTCATTTCTTTTTGTATGTAGATGTGCAGTCGTTCTGGCACCATTTGTCCTGTTTTCTTTTAAGCTTAGCTGTGTATTTCAAAAAAATGCTTGGTCTGTTTTTTTCTGTCACTTGTAGGTCTTTTACAGTAGGAAGTTGTTCAGTGTATCTACTTTATCATGGTGCCTGAAAGGGAAGTTCATATACAACTTGTTGAAATGAACAAGACACATGACTAGAAAAATATACTAAGAGTTAAATTTAATTTGATTTCCGAGATGTCATAAGCTTGTGTTCTGTTTTACATGAAAGTATAGACATGACATGGTATTACTTAACCATGGGCGTGATTTTCTTGGGTTAAATCCAGGCCTAACATCTGTGGTGAGTTCAGATCCTGTTTGCGGCTAGACTATGGCAGGTTGCAAGGCTGGCATGGGGTCAGGAAGTGGTGGCAATCTGGCCCACAGAAATAAAAGACCACAAAGTAAAAAGACCTGTCATGTTCTAAAGAGAGAATTACCACTGTTAAAAGTTGATTTTCAAAAGAAGGATAAAATCGTGGCTCTGGTTAAATATCGTACTTAACTTACAAAGTTAGAATTACACAGATGTTACGAGTCATTCAAAGTCAAGCCCCGCTGACATGAGTGTGCACAGGGAGTGAACTCTAACTTCTCCCAAGTGAGGGTGGAAGTCAATTCAACCTCTCCTCACAGAAAAGAATTTGCAAGTCTACAGACAAGAATTTATTCTATCACTTACTAATAATTTTCAGAGTGGTAAATAGTGTCCAAAGAATTAGAGGAAGATAGTCTGTAACATCATGCTACTAGACAATGCCTAGTTTTCCACTGAATCACAATTTTTTTCTTATGCCACTGTAAGACCCTTTGTCTGACAACATTTGTCAGTCATGGAATGAGGGCAATTTATTTAAAAATGACGCTCCTTCCAGCTCTGTGATTCTAATCTTCTGAAGTAGGACTGATCCACAAATCTGGTCCCAAACTAACATAGAGAAGAACATGGGCACCACACTGCATCTGGCCCTTTCCCTCTGCCTGGGGGGATCCTGACCACAGAGCTATCCACCCAAATCAGGACTCATTGAACATTTGGGACCACAACACATAGCCTCAATAAGGGTATTTTACATTGCACACACTCATACACCCACCTCACAACTGAAATAAAAGTTATACAAAACATATCCTGCCTTTGTTATGGAGGATACTATCATCTTTTCCCATTCCATTCCTTTTATAAAGTGTTTGTTATGACCCACTAAACGAATGCTAAGACTCCCTAGTGAAGTGGGTTTCAACTTTCTCTGCATATTATAGTCACCTGAGGGGATCTCAGAATACAAATGCCCCAGGTGTAACTCCCAAAGATTCTGATATCAATCCTCTGGCTTGTGGCTTTGGCATCTGTATTATTAAATGTCCCTCAGATGACTTACTGTATATCCAACATAGAGAATTACTAACCTGAGAGCCACACCTTCCTAGCTCTTTTCTCTGTCTACCTGGCCCATTCAACAGGTAACAGGAGTGTTGACAAAGGAGTGTGGTAATTAGATAAATCAGTCCTTGTTAATAGTATAAAATAATCATCTTAATCATTTTGCCTTAAGGCAGGACAAATAGAACCTGGTCCTTGAGATGGCCCTCTTGGAATATTTCTTTCTTTCTTTCTTTTTTTTTTTTTTGTTTGTTTGTCTTTTTCTTTTGAGATAGAGTCTCACTATGTCACCCTCAGTAGAGTGCTGTAGTGTCACAGCTAACAGCAACCTCAAACTCTAGGGCTTAAGCAATTATCTTGCTTCAGCCTCCCAAGTAGCTGGGACTACAGGTGCCTGTCACAACGCCCGGCTATTTTTTGTTACAGTTGTCACTGTTGTTTAGCTGGCCCAGGCTGGGTTGGAACCCTACAACCTCAGGGTATATGGCTGGTGCCATAACCACTGAGCTATGGGTGCCGAGCCTGGAATATTTCTAATTATTGGAGTTTTAGGCATCTACTACTAAGGCAACTCGAAACTACTCGTCATTGTTTTCTCTAAAATTATTTATTCTTTTTAAGCCATGCTTCTCGCATTCACAACTTCTGTGATCATAAATTATCAAAGTTATGCTCTATTTGGCCTCCTAAATTGCCCAAGTCCTTATCCCTGCCAGGATATTGGCAGGATATGTCATAATTTGTACCTAACTTTGTGTTTAACTTGGAAGTTTATTCTTAAATCTTCCACCTATCATTTTTGTGATGGGTCAAAGCCACCCTCCCTGTGTTTTGGGGTTTTTTTCCAAACAATTTAAATCATTTCTGCCTCCTCATTCTTCTAGTATTATTGGAAAAGACTTCTAAGTTCTAACAAGACATAAAACTGGTAATAAGGGGCGGAGCCAAGATGGCGGACTGCAGCCAGCTTTTTACAGAAGCTCCCGTCCAGAAGGAGGCTGAAAGGACAGAAGTTTAGCTACTTAGCTGATGGTCTGGAGCAGAGCCAAGAGAGAAGAATGAGGAGCACACTTCAA
>CAUYQV010132545.1:0-19268 GCA_963574575.1 Galagoides demidoff
GTTGCTAGATGAAAATGGAGTTCTAAAACTAGCAGATTTTGCCTTGGCCAAATCACTTGGGAGCCCCAGTAGAGCTTAAACACATCGGGTTGTAACCAGGTGGTATTGGGCCCCTGAGTTACTATTTGGAGCTAGAATGTATAGTGTGGGTGTAGACAGGTGGGCTGTTGGCTGTATATTAGCAGAGTTGCTTCTGAGGGTTCCTTTCTTGCCGGGTGATTCAGATCTCAATCAACTGAGAAGAATATTTGAAACTTTGGGCACACCAACTGAGAAGCAGTGGCCTGACATATGCAGTCTTCCAGATTATGTGACATTTAGGAGTTTCCCTGGAATCCATTGCAACACATCCTTATTGCAACAGGAGACGACTTGCTAGATCCCATACAAGGCTTATTCTTGTTCAATCCATGTACTTGAATTACTGCCACGCAGGCATCGAAAACTAAGTATTTTAGTAATCGGCCAGGGCCAACATGTGGATGTCAACTGCCAAGACCTAATTGTCCTGTGGAAACCTTAAAGGAGCAGTCACATCCAGCTATGGCAACAAAACGGAAGAAAACAGAGGCCTTGGAACAAGGAAGATTGCCCACGGAACTGCTATTTTAGTTAAAGAGAACACTGGACAATATTTTACTACTGTAAGAACTACTACAAAAGGCAAATAATGAAAAAAATAATAAACATTAAGTAAATGCTATAGAAGGAACTGGCAAATATCCTACATATGTAAAATACATAAAGCTGTGGGTTATTTTTATTAATTGTATTTTAAGATACAAAAAAAAGAAATAGTCTATTAAGAAGATACAAAAAGAAATAGTCTAATAATAGTCTATTAATAATTGTTTAAAACTCAAGGAAGTTTATATAAATCATTTCACAGCACCACCTAAACTATATTTGATTGAATAATTGGAGGAAGGGCGCCCAGGAGGCAAGGATCTTGGGGGCCATCTCAGAATTCTAACTGCCCCACTATCTTTTGCTATTAACCTTCAACAGCATCCTATGTCCTCTATACTTCCAAACTGGGGTCTCTTTTTTCTCTTTCCATATACAATAGAACCTCCACAGCTGACCACCTCCTTACATCGACCACCTCTGTAAGCCGGCCTAATTTCCACATCCCAGACATGCAGCACATGTACATGTCTGTACAGTAGGCTGGTTCCGTATGTCGACCACCTCGTATGTTGACCAGTTTGTTTTCATCCCCTGGGTGATCAATTTACAGAGGTTCTACTGTATTTACCTGGATTATTTTTATCTACTATCATGGTTTTAACCACTTTTAATATAATGTTAGCCACAGAATTGATCTATCTACTTAACAATGCTGAACTCCATAAGTATATTTTTAGCTGCTCTTACTGATATCCACTGGGATTGTCAATAGAGACTCAAGGAAAACTCATTAATGCCTCCATACACACGTGCACACACACACACTCAGAACATGGTTCTTCTTTTCCACTTTTCTCTTTTAAATGAGACCACCATTCACTCAAAAAAGAAAAAAAAGTTGGAGCTTTGGATGATATTTGTTAAAGGCTTAGTATAGACCAGAGACTCATATTAACATTCAATGCTCAAAATACCTCTATGGGGAAAGGTACGACTATTTGAAAATTTAGCAAAGTTTTTCACTTTCCCAGGGTGTTATATCAAGTAAGTGGTAGGGCTACAGCCAAAACTACCCAGCTCAAGATCTAAATTCATAACCACTGTGCTCCTTTTTCTTTCCTCATGCCCACTTGGTCGTCAAATCCTGTTAATTCTACCTCTGCAATATCATTCAATCTTATAACCTTATCTGGTGCTCTCCTATCAGGATCTTGGTTCAAGATATTATGGAAGACTTCTCCAGCCTCTAGACTGGTGTTCTTATGTACAGCTCTTGCCTATTTCAAACAGCCCTGTGTGTCTGTCACACTTAAATGGAAATGAAGTTTTTATTTCCCTGCTTAAAGGGCATCTATTCAAACTTCTCAGCTTACCATCTTCTTCTCGTCCCTATTTTCTGCCTTGTTCCTGTGTTCATCACTGAAACACATTCACGTCTCCCATAATACTCTCATCTTGCATATCTGTCTTCTCTTCAATATTGTGAGTTCCTTATGAGCAGGAGTCAGTACTGCACAGTGCCTGATACATAAAATACCCTCAACAAATATGCATTGAATAAATCATAATTAGAATCTTTCTTTGTTTTGAGATTCATAATAAAAGATGAGTTCAAGAAAGTATGAAGAATTTATTTCCATGGCGGAAAATGGCAATATATACTCGAAATATTCCTCTCTGTTGACATTAGGACCTGGGGTCTAATTTTTCATTTTATGGGTTATGTCAATATCGTTGTTCTAATCTTGGTTTCATTTGTTTCATGGCAGGTAACTGAGTGCACAGCAGTGGTTTTCTGTTCACAGTGCTTCATCCTACCCCACCCCTACTTGTTTTACTGTTAGGTAACCCATCTACCAGTACCGCGACTATAAACATATATGAAAAATGGCAGATGTCACTGAGATGAACTCTATGGACGGTATTAAGCCACCTTTCCTCACTGCATGATTCCAATGTCCTTCCTCAGTCTGCAATTAACTGGCACCCACACTGGTCGGTTTTAGGACCTTGTGTTTCTACTTAAACAAACCAAGCAAGGTTAATTCCATGTGGTTTTCATTTCAAAATAAATTCTCACATCCGAGAACTTTTCAAGCTTCCTCTCACTTGCCGAACTCGCCTCCCCTCCGGGTTTACACTTGTAACAATTTTCACGCGTTCCTTCTGCTAAACCCGAGGGTGGACTCCTGACCTCCGCGCTAGAGGTGCCAGTGATGCCAGGGTCAGCGGCGGCTCTGCGGTCCCCGAAGCTCCTCCTCCCCAGACGGCGACACTTCCTCGGGTGCTGAGGTCGGGAGGCAGGACAGAGGACACTCCGGGCAGCCGGGCTCTGGGGGCCGAGGAGGCCGCGCAGGGGCAGCGCGCGCGCGACGCGGAGCGCGGCCTGGGTCCCCGTGCGGGCCGCTGTCCACAGTGGGAGGTGCTGAAGGCAAGGAGCGGGCGCGGGCGCGGGGGCGGCGCGGCGGCCGGCTGCTCCGAGCGCCCCCCGCGGCGCTCCGCGGCTCCGCCAGCCCTCCCCTCCTCCCGCAGCCATGTTCCCCGCGCGGGGAGGGCCGGGGGAGGCGGCGAGGGACGGGGGCTCCGGGTGGAGAGAGCCGGCTCTGCCTCGGGGAAGGAGGGGATGAGAGCTGGGGGGAGCAGCGCCAGGAGGAGGCGGCGGCGGCGGCGGCCAGCGCAGAGCCGGCGCTGGGTCCTGCGGTAGGACTCCCGGGAGCCACCATCATGGTGAAGAGGAAGAGCTCCGAGGGCCAGGAGCCGGACGGCGGCCGCGGCATCCCGCTGCCCATCCAGACCTTCCTGTGGCGGCAGACCAGGTGAGGGGCGCGGAGGCCCGGCCGGGGGCGCGCCCGGGGCCGCCGGGGTCGCCGCCGCCGCCGCCGAGGCCGCGCCGCAGCCTGCAGCTCCCTCTCCGGGCCTGGAAGCCAGCCCTCTGCACCGCGGCAGAACGCGCGGCTCCAAACAGTATTTGCGCGAAGTTTGAGGACGAGCGGATTGACAGTTGTCGAATGAATGTATACATTATTTGGGGGGCGGGAGGGCAGAGAGCCGGGGAGGGGGGGCGGGGAGCCCGGGAAGAGGAGGCTGACTGGGGCGCTGCTGCGTCCGACTCCCCCTCGCTCTCCTGCCGTCAGGCCAACCCGGTGACCTGTTGTTTTTCCAGCTCCTGTTTGGCAAATATCTGCTATGCCCACTTGTTAACCGTTTTACTCAGATTAATCTTCCTGCTTAACGCCTCTGAAGAGAGCGATTTTTGATAAGGGATTTTTCTCCCCTCTGGAAAGACCCGAAACCTTCCAATATACAGGAAAGGTTTTCTTCTTTATTTTTATTTAAGAGATTTGTCCGATAAGAAATTCAATTGTGGAAATCGTGAGCCACAAGCCGTGTTCGTTTGTCAGTGTTTATTATGACGGTACGCGTGGGTAATGCACCACTTCTGACCACGGGAGGTTTAAAATCTGATCAGGGAAAAGTCTCCAGAATAAGAGTAGATACCCCAAACAGCAAAGAGCCACATCTCTCTCATATATAATTACACGTGTAAAAGCAAATGTCATCAGCTGTTCGACACCTGCTCATTAACAAGCTATAAGGAGGACATTGGCGTTTCATAGCGCCATTTTTATTCCCTGAAAAATGCTCATGAGAATGTTTCAATAATAATTTTACTTCCGTGTATTAACAAACATCTCTGTTAATTTTTCAGTGCATTTTTGAGGCCCAAACTGGGGAAACAATATGAAGCCTCTTGTGTGGTATGTGATTTTCACTATTTAATAATTATTTCTATATTCTGTGTGGTAATTTGAGCCAAGAAAAACTTATCATACTGACTATATATATTAATTCATTTGGCAGGTAATTATCAAGCACCTCCTGTGTGCCGGGCCCAATTCCCTTTGCTGGGGTAGAGCAGTGATAAAAATAAATATAGCATTTCCATTCTAGAGGGAAGGGGACAAACACATGAGTAAATGTATAGTAAGCCAGATGGTGATAAGCGCTGTGTAGAAAAATTAAGGAAGAAGGGAGATTAGGAAGCACTGGGGTCGGGGTTTCATTTCATAAGCTGCCAGTAGATAAGGTTTGTTTACTAATGTGGCCCTTGGACAAGGACATGAAGGAAAGGAAGGAAGGATAGCGGAGAGAAGAAGAGGGAAATAGGAAGTTAAAGAACTTGGCACCTACCAGAGAGTAAATGAAAGAATGGGGAAGGATTGAGTATAGAAGGGGGGACGGAGAGGTCACAGGGAACCTGCTGGTGAGGGCCTGGAGGGGCAAGTGTAAAAACTCAAATCCTAACTAACAAAACTGAGATGGTTATATAGTAGAAGTTCACATGCTGCGTGTCTATGAACTATTTAAATAAAATAATATGGAATTTGTACTTTGATGTCTTACAAATGTTCTGCGGTTCTCAAAATGAATACTATGAAATAAATACAGAAATAACGCCGCCAATATTTATGTGAAACAAACTGCATTTGTCCTTAGATTCTAAGGGGATCTCATGTCCCTACAAATTCCCATTTTATAAATTGAGAAAATAAAACATGAAATCATGTGGCTAAATCAAAATGGACTTTTTCCAGCCTTCATTAATATTTGGAGCTCACCTAAAGGTTTTTGTGTCACTTATATCATAACCTAAATGTGGGGAATCTATTTGGATATTGCCATGCGTATTTACAAATAGCTTCACGGATTTAGGGCCAGAAACTATGGTGAAGGCCAACTGGAAAGCTAAACCCACACAGCTCCACTCGATAATTTCACTGCATCTTCTGCTCATCGGTGTTGTCACAAAGATGTTTTTCAAAATATAGCTTTCTTATGAGGACCAATTTCTTGTTGAACTTAGCTCGTTAGAGTAATATGATACTTTAAATCTCTGAACCTTCCTTAAAACAGGCTGGTAATTATACTAGCTTAAACTAATCCTGATCTTTCTCTGTTCTTGTCAAAAAATATGTCTGACATTTTTAATGCAGTCACGCAATATCAAATAGCTAAGTTACATTCATAAATACATAAATAGGTATAGAAATCTATATATCTCAATATAGAAAAAAATTTCCAAAGTTTAAGAAATCATAAAAAGTTATGTTAGGATATTGAAGAACAAAATGATATCACTTACCCCAAACTCCCTGTGATTATGAAATACATAATTCATCCTCCACAATGCATTTATTAGACCACATAAATTCTTTATAATCTTTTAGTGTCTGATAAGCTCATCTTTTACTTAATGACCACTTAGGTACCTGAGGACTGATAAACTTTGAAATATCAGTTTCTGTATCACAAGCATATGTAAAGGCCTATATTTAGTTTCTTAGAAGAAAACCAAAGATTCTATCTCTGACTGTGCTCTTTACCAGTACTTCAAGGTGCCTTTTATTACAAAGGTGAATTTCTTGTTTTCCTTTTTTTTTAATCAGAAAGTAAAATCATTTCTTTGGATAATCTCCATATTAAGACATTTCTTTTTCACAGCTATTCTAATCATTCCAATAATACTGTTTGAGCACTGACTGGTATTATGATCATTCTCTAGAACTTTTACGCAATGTCTTGACCATTTGGGGCATCAAGTACCAATCATGTTCTTATAGACAAATGTTTATAAAATTTATTCTTGTGTTTGGTAGATACACTTTCCTCAACACTTTATGATAATATTCTCCTCCCCTTCAAAGTGAAAAGAATTGAGTAGTGTCGGGGTTGCCCAAGGCCCCTGATCTGGGCTGGTGGAGAGAACCAACAGACAGGGGAGACAACGCTGGGGAAGTAACAAGACTTCACACCAACTTTATGTAAAAGTCTGGGCAGCCTGGAGAGGCATACATTGACTCACGTGTCAAGGGGAAGACTGAGGCAATGCGGCTCTGACTCCTCAGAAATCTTTTATTGATCTCTAAGACAAACCAGGCGTGCAAAATGAAAAGGTTTCCAAATAAGATTAAAAGAATCTCAAGTCCCCAAGGATGATTGGGTAAAAAGGAAATGGCTAGGTAATTGGGAACACAGGGTAGGAAGTTATCAACAGGGCTGATAAGGCATTGAGAAAAGGGAGGGAAGTCCAGGCTCAGATGAGGTGGTTTATGCCTGTAATCCTAGGACTCTGGGAGGCCCAAGAGGGTGGATTGCCTGAGCTGAAGAGTTGGAGACCAGCCTGAGCAAGAGTCAGACCCCATTTCTAAAAATAGCCAGGTATTGTAGGTACCTGTAGACCCAGCTACTTGGGAGGCTGAGGCAAAAGGATCACGTGAGCCCAAGAGTTTGAGGTTGCTGTGAGCTATGATGCTATGGCACTCTACGTAGGGTGATAAAGTTAGACTCAGTCTCAAACAAATAGTAATAACTAAAATAAAATCCTTTAGAAAGGGAGGGGGAAATAAGTTTCATCTCGCAGCACAGGCAAACCAGCTTCCCTAGTCTAACTGCCCATCAAGAGTTCAAAAGGCTCAGCTCTGTCTGCCAACTGATTCTCTGCACAAGGATGGTCTTGGTGACTTTGCCGTGTCTGGGCACCACTGTGCTCCTTTTATCTTCAGTGGTCTTGATAAGGAGCCCCTAGGGATGGCCCGTCTCCATGCTTTGCCCTGGATTGAGGCGAGGCATCCCGCAGAGTTATCAGCCTGTCTGCTTTCAGCAGAGTAGGTCAAGTTTGTTATTTGTTCTGGAGTGCTTCTCTCTCTGAATGTATCCCTGGCAGGGGTAGCAAAGCAAAGATGGTTTATTTGCTTCCCCCACCCTTCTCTGCCCCTCCCTCCATTTCTCTCTTTATTCAACAGATTTATTAAGTATCTTTTCAGGTTCCAGGCATTAGGGAAGATGGGTTCTCAGCCAGGTCATTACTAGGGACATGAAATAGATCAGGTACCCCAAAATCATATCTCTTGAAATAATTCTATCTTAGTTGACACCTGTTGAACAAAATGGCATAATTTTGTCTCTCAAGACGCTTTTGCAAAAGACATCTCATTTTGGTCTGCAGTTGTGACAGCCTCTTTAGATGACTCAGAAACATTTTATAAAATATTACATTCAAAAATCTCAAGAAGTTCAATGAGTTCTTATACTCTTTAATAGAGGAAGTTGATTTTGACAGAAATAAAAATCTTAAATAGTTCAAGACATTTACTTTGGACCAAAAGCCTACAAATGGGTAGATAATATGAAATTATCATGGACCATTCATTGCATATCAACATATACAGTGAAGTACCATGTGGGCATGCCCTAAGGGATTTCGTCCAGTAATTTGTATCTTTTAAGATATACAGTACCTTGATACCTGTTTTTTTCACCAGCCGTAATCTTCAGTTCTTCATTTTACATGATTTGGGGTTTTGTTTTGTATCTATAGTCTTTTGAGCGAGTGTTGGTGGAAAACAAGCTGCACGGCCTCTCTCCGGCCCTCTCTGAAGCCATCCAGAGCATATCCAGATGGGAGCTGGTGCAAGCTGCTTTGCCTCATGTCCTCCACTGTACCGCCACCCTGCTTTCCAACAGAAACAAACTAGGTTGGCTTGCCTGCCTTTTTCTTTTTATTTTATCCCATTGTCCTTTGTGTTCAGCACTCATAATAACCACTTATATAGAGTGGTTACTGTTACCCAGGTGCTGTGTCTACGTTATATCATTTAATTCTCACAAAATCCCTGATACATTCATGTCACCATTATTTTCATTTTCCCAATAAGAGAACTGACTGTCTGGTTTTTAATTTTTTAATTTTGCAAACAATATGTGAATATAGTCTCCTCTTAAATATTAAGATGTCATAAGTAAGCTAAAGACTCTCCCCCACCCATGATGAGGCCAATTGTCCTCTCGATGCTTGAAGCAGTCCCTTTCATGAATTTGGCATATTTTCGCCAGACCTGTTCCCAACTTTGTAGTACTGTGTGTGAGTACATACGTGTGCATAAAGTTTTTTTTGTAGGTTATTTTGCAGATTGCTTTTCTCCACTGGCAATATTTCTTAGCCATTTACGCCATGTTAGTGTACCTACCCTCCTCATCCTGTTTCCCTCCTCATACTTGAGCATCTAACTAAAGAGATGATTCATGTGGTATCTGCCCCTATGATAAATATCATTCTGCAGAGATTGCAGGTAGCAGGGAGGCCTAAAAACCCAAGAATGAGCCCTGCTAACAGTAGCTGTAAAGAGTATAGATAAGTGCTAGTGTCTCTGGGCAGGTAAAGCCAGACAGTAAAGCAGGGATGTTCTTCCCAGACATGCAGTTGACGTCCATTTCTCTGGTCACAAAGTTGGCCTTAACCTGGCTATGTGGTTATCTGATTCAGGCCACCAGGATAAACTGGGTGTTGCTGAGACAAAGCTCCTTCACACTCTGCACTGGATGCTCCTGGAGGCCCCCCAGGACTGTAACAGCGAGCGATTTGGGGGCACAGACCGAGGCTCCAGCTGGGGAGGCAGCAGCAGCGCTTTCATCCACCAGATTGAAAACCAGGGTTCCCCAGGGCAGCCTTGCCAGAGCAGCTCCAATGACGAAGAAGAGAGTAACCGGAGGAAGATCTTCCAGAACTCCATGGCTACTGTGGAGCTCTTCGTGTTCCTGTTCGCTCCTCTGGTGCACAGGATCAAGGTAAGTGGACCACTAGTGTCAGGAATGGGGTGGGCAGGCATGAGGCACAAATGGACTTCAAATAACATTTCCATGTTTAGTTGACCATGTCATTGTTTCATCTTATAAACTAGTCAAGACATGGGGAGCTTTATTTCTAGATTAAACTACTGAACATTATTTCAAAAGCACAAATCTCCACTCATCTTTTACCTACTTAAAAATTTTCAAAGGTTCTCCAGCTTTCTCAAGATGATACCCAACTTTTTTTTTTTGAGAAAGAGTCTCAAGCTGTTGCCCTGGGTAGAGTGCCATGGCATCACAGCGACCTCAAACTTTTGGGCTTAAGTGAGTCTCTTGCCTCAGCCTCCCATGTAACTGGGACCACAGGCGCCCACTACAATGCCTGGCTAGTTGTTGTTGTTGCTGCAGTTGTCATTGTTGTTTTAGCTGACCTGGGCTGGATTTGAACCCACCAGCCAGGGTGTATGTGGCCGGCACCCTACCCACTGAGCTATAGGCACCACCTGATACCTAACACATTAAATGTGAAATACAAACATTCAAGCATGGTGTTTTGTTTACATTGTTGTCCTAATTTGTAAATTGTCCATCCGTACTGGCCACCACATGACCCAGCCTTGAGAGGCACAGGAGCCATTCCCTGTATATGCCCTTGTTTGTGCTGCCCTCCTTTCCTTCCTCCGTTCCTCTTGGTCCATCATTAACATCATCAGTAGCATGATTTTCTTCAAACCTTCCCTTCTGGACTTAGTCACTATTTCTCCCATATTTCTATAGCATTTTGTAACTACCTCTATTATAATCCAGGGTCTAGAGCAGAAGTTTCAACTCTTTATGTGCAATGGACTTTTTAACAGTTGGGTATAGCCTAAAAATTCCTTTATAAAATTTATTTTCTTTTATTTTCCTCTATTTTTTCTAAAATACTTTAAGTGCATAAAATGTAAAACATGGCATTACATGGAAATAAAATGTCTTAAATGTAATTACATCCGCCTATCTCTTGGACCTGGGGACAACGTGATTTGAAGTCACTGTGCCACTACCTTTTAGGCGTATAATTCTGGTGATGCCACTTAGCATCTCAGATCCTCAGTCACATAAAATTGTGGAGGTTTCTAACAAGGGCAAATGGATGTGAAGACATATAACCCAGTTTGAACACATGAAGAGAAATCAAGAACTGTTTGTTATTTCTGTGGGTGAATGGATGACCGTATTCCACCTAAATGCCGAGATAAGAGATAAGATGGAATTAATACGTTCAGCTGTTCTTCAATAAAGCATTATGACCTTAATATTCATATGACCATAATATTCATTATGACCTTAATGGATATTCACGTTGCGATGTATATGTGACGATGTTGTGACCATTGTCAGTCCCCTGAGGGAGTCAGTCTAGTGAGCATTTTCACTCAGGTGGGTTTTCTAAAACCTTCACTTTCTGTTTACTCCATCTATTGTGAGTAGGAATAAATTTGAAGCTGCCTATAAATCCCCCAATGCAACACATGCTGCCACATTGTCCATCAAACATACTAGAATTTTTAAATGTTGTTAAATCAAATTAAATTGCTTTAGATTTCCTTTTTAGAAAGTCTTTTATAAAGGTTAAGCTAAATGGAAAGCAGTACTTTAACTGAGACTGTCTAGCCGGCCTGTGGGCCCTGCAGGCCCTGCCCCCACTGACCTCATGGAGCTTGTCTCTCTCCATCTCACTGCCTTCTCTCTCATTCATCAACCGCCTTCAGGCTTGCTGGGGGCTCACCTCAAACTGGATAAGTGCATTCTTGTTTTCAGGTCTTTGCACTGGTTTTTTCTTCTACTGAAAACATCTGCCTTCACCCTTGACTCTCTACCCTCAGATTTTCACATCAATTTACTCATGACTTAAATACCAACACATCAGAAAGTTCTTCCCTGAATACTTTAGTGCCCCTAGAGTATTATCTTACTTTTTATTTCCTCCTTAGCACTTATTCGTGCCTGGAATTATTTCATGTGTCTGTCTATGTTTTTTATTACCATCATTACCACTAGAACAGAAGTCCTTGAGTGAAAAGATGCTGCCTGTGCAGGTCATAACAGTATTTCCTGTGTCTAGAATAGTGTTTGGCACATGTAGGGCTCTCAATAATGTTTAATGACTGACTCTCTAAGTAGTACATCATTATCAGAAGCTGATCCAAGAGCTAAATCAGCAATTAAATGAAAGTATATGCTAGCACTCTGGGAGGTTTCGGTGGTAGATTGCCTGAGCTTATGAGTTCGAGACCAGCCTGAGCCAGAGCAAGACCTCATCTCTAAAAAATAGCCAGGCATTGTGGCAGTGCCTATAGTCCCAGCTACTTGCGAGGCTGAGGCAAGAGAATTGCTTAAGTCCAGGAGTTTGAGGTTCCTGTAAGCTGTGATGCGATGGCACTCCACTGAGGGCAACAAAGTGAGACTCTTATCTCAAAAAAAAAAAAAAAGTATATATTCTTTAAAATGGAGCAAACTCAAAAGAAGTCTCCTTTTAAAAATAGCCCACTAAGATATTTATATGTTGACAAATACCATCCCAGGAAAAAATGTGACAACATGGGAATGTCTGGAGTGGCTATAATTTTATTTGGAAGACACGGCTAACAGTCTGAATTTGGAGACAGATAAGCCTACATTTAAATTCAGCATCTGATGTTTCTACTAAATGACACTGAGCAATTAATTTCTTTAAGCCTTGGTTTTCTCAGGAGTAAACTGGACCAAATAATAAATTTATGGGATGAGAATTAAACAAGTGGTAGTACTTAATTTGACACAACGAAAGGCATTAATAAATGGTGCTTGTTTTTCCTGCTGGCCTTTTAGTGCTCTGGGTATTATGTGCTATTAGTAAAAAGAAAGGAAGATTCGTTTTCAGGAAAGACGACACAGATAGTTGGGAGAACTGACTTAAGACCCTTCAGTTTTCCCTCTGGCTTAGGAATGGAGCATTTATCGAGGTGTAGGACAGTTCATAAAAAATACCTCACAATGATTGATACATAGCAAATCGTAATGCTGTATCACTAGCATCATTATTATTTTATCATTTTTGCTATGAGGAAAGCATTATTCTAGATGCTATAGAGAATAAAAAGTATTGAGTTAACGATTTTCCCCACAAGGCCATTTTCATTTGAAAGAAATGTTTGCTTTTTCCCATGTTGTGGGGGAAAGTGCAATCTCTAGATAAGGGGTTTTTGGCCTCAGCACTGGTGGCATTTTAAACCGCATAAT
Source organism: Galagoides demidoff (assembly GCA_963574575.1). NCBI lineage: Eukaryota > Metazoa > Chordata > Mammalia > Primates > Galagidae > Galagoides > Galagoides demidoff. Next base: position 12,523 of record CAUYQV010132545.1, read on the forward strand.
TATTATATGACAGTGCTTTGGAGGATATTTAGTAGAATCTCTGGCCTCTATCCACCAGATGCCAATAACACCTCCTCTCCCTAGAGCTGTGACAACCACAAATGACTCTCAATGTTGCCAGATGTCCCCAGGTGGATGAGTGGAAGGGAATCAGTCCTGACTGAGAACCACTGCCCTAGATCTTTCATTTGCGTGCTGGTTATCAGGCTCTGTTGGGACCTATCTTCTTTCCCATCTATGCTCTGTCCATGCCAACTGTTCCTCTTCAGCACTATTAACGTCTTTTTCTCCCTATGCTTCCTTTGCATTTGACCTCATAAACTCCAGCCCTAGATAAACACCCAAATCCACCTTTTCCATCCCTGCCCCACACATCTGCATGCCAACGGGGAGAACACGCACCATCCAGACTGGTGCTTCTACAGAGTGGTGGTCTCCCCACCCACTGTGCTGCCTCATCTGCCGGTCCTTTCCTTGCCGTTGCTGCCCTCTGTGCCCAGTAGGCCCTTACGCCGACAGGGCTGCAGGCTCATGCAAGACTTGGTGCTGGAGGAGTCGTGGGGAGCCAAAATGCAGCCAAGGCATGGGTCCCGCCTCCACATCCTCACCTCCCGTTCACTCCTCAGCCTCTTACACTGGCTTCCACTTGTCTCTATTATGTGACAGTTTCCACACATCATTCCTAATATTTGCAGCTACCCACAGGAATGTGGGCATCTTTTTCTTCATTTTACCAAAGAGGAAACTGAGAGCCTAAGAGATAATAAGTAACCAAGGTGGGCCTCAAACCCAAGTCCTTCTGACTTTCCACAAGTCTACATTTTTTTCTCAGATTTCTAGGCTTGGGTTTTTTCCATTAAGGTCATGAATAACCGCTGAGTTGCTGAACCTAGTTTCTACCTCCAGTCCTCAGGTGCGTATGAAACTACCACCATGTCTTCTTCTGGAAACTGTCTGTTCTCTGGATGACGACACCCTCTGCTGGTTCTGCTTGTGTCCCTGACTGTTTCTGCTCTCTGTGGAGAGCTCATCTTCTTTGCCTGCCCCTTTGACTCTGGGGTTCCTTTGAGATGCATTCTGGACACTTTGCTCTTCTCTCTCTGCTCATCAGGACCCTTCCTCCCTGCTTCATTTACCATTTGTATTGTACAATCTGAGGCTACCTAATTCTACCTCTCCAAACTAAACTCCTCTCTTGGCCTGCAGACCCAATTGTCAAATGACTTCTCCAGATAGATAATCCATGGACATTTCAAACTTTAACTGGAGCGAGCTCTTGTCTCTGGATCCTGCATTCTAAGTAATGGATTCGTCACACATGTTCAAGGTATCTTTGATTAACTGCCTCATCTTTACTTGCATATTCCAATAATCATAGAGTCCTATCCATTTTGTCTCCTAAATATTTCTCAAATTTATTACATCTTCATCCTTATTTGTTACCTTAACCAAAGCCTTTATCATCTCTTACTTGGACATCTTGGAGGGCCACTTTCTAACTGAATTTTCACTCTACTATCTTATCTCATAAATACAACATCAACACCAAAGTGGTCTATCTAAAATGCAGGTGTGACCACGTCACTGGCATATTTAAAGTGATTTGTTGATTTCTCATCACACATGGGGTACAGTCCGGCACCTCATTCTGGTAAGCTGTTCACTGTGACCCATCTGTCCACTTCTGTCTATGAGCTACAGATGCTTGGAGTCTCCCCAAAAACACAACATGATTTTTTTCAGGCCTTTTCTCATGCTGATCCTGCAAATTAATATTGTTAATTTTAGATCAAATTTAATTTTATCAGTAAAAATGACGAGTATTTGTTAAACTAATGAATCTTCTCCGAATGTGCTGTCAATTCTGTCATGATTTTGTCATCTTCACTTATTTCTTCAACAACAAAAAAATGTTGTTGGGTGCCTACTATACGCTAGATACCATTCAAAGCGCTGCAGAAACAGCAGGAAACCAAACAAAAGGCAAGTCCTCAATGGTATTTTAACAAAATCTGTATGTGTCACATATACAACTTTAAAATGGAACTTAAGATAATGGTTTTTAAATTAAATCTTTCTAACTGGTAAATACATGTAGAACTGCTTCACGACATCATGGAAGCAGACTCTCTGTGAAAGCAAAAAGAAAATCATCGTAAGTATAAGAATCTTGATTCTACTAGTGCTTATACCTTCCGGTTTCTCTCAGGACCTTTCTATACCATCTGTTCCATACCTGGTAGAATAATAAAAAGCATCTTCCCACTCCATCCAGTTTCTTCTTCTATATGCCTATATAGCATTGGGTGTCCCTGCACACATAGCATTGTGTGTTCTATGCATACATAGCATTGGGTGTCCCTGTGTACATAGCATTTGGTGTTCCATGCGTGCACAGCATTGGGTGCCCCATGCATATATAGCATTGGGTGTCCCTGTATACATAGCATTCGGTGTTCCATGCATGCACAGTATTGGGTGTCCCTGCATACATAACATTGGGTACCCCATGCATAGAGTCTGAGGAAAGGTGACTCTAGAAGAAGAATTAGAGCCCCAGTGTTTATGCACTCAACCAACCTAAGAAGTCTTACAAAGAAATGTACTAACATGAGAGGAGGCTACAGGTGCCACAGGCTTTCAGGTCTGAAGAGTAATTGAATTTAGTTCTTGTTGCTTGAAGAAAGTAAAATCTGTTCTATTAACCAAAAAATATGTATTGATAATCGAAGAGCAATGTATGGAGAGATCTCAACTTGTTCTAAGAAGTGTATACTCCAGTTGGGCATGTGTCAAATAAAACAAAACGAAGACAGTAATAGTCAGTGAGTGCTGAGTGCCGCATGGATGGATCAGATGTTCAAGGCCGGATTCCAGGACAGGAGAGTTCACTTCCTGCTGCAGTTTTCATTGGAGTTTTTTAATTGTGTCAAGATTACTTGTGAGAAATATGGAAAAGTACTGAGCTCTGAAACTAAGAAATCTTTGTAACCAGTTCGACTGAGGTTTAGCTTCCTGCACTGCTGGATACAAATCTGATAAGCTTTACGTAAAGCTAATTCCCTACTTGCTGGTTCCAACACCCCATACAATACCACATAGGTCCATTTCAAGGGAATTTGGTTACTCTTCCCTCAACCTCAGGCCAGTCTGTCTAACTGCTCACTCTGTGTCTCTGGTTAAATGTCTAACGGGTGTCTCACACTTAACATGTCTAAAACTAGGCTTCTGAAATCCCACACCTGTTCTCCTTCACTTGTCTTTATTAATGGGAAAGACAAAAATCATGAACACCGTTTTGTCTAGCACTGTACTTCCAGTCACTTGGCCCATTCATTAAGCTGTAGCTTCAAAATGTATTCAGAATCTACCACTTTCATTTTGCCTCTCCTCATACCCTCGTCTAATCATCTCTCACCTGCATGAAAACAGTAGCTTTCTAAATAGTTTCTTCTTCCCCCCTTTCCCTTTCTCGAACTAGTCTCAGTGATCTGAGTGAATCTATTAAAATGTACATCCAGGCATGTCACTTTATTGCTCAAAACCCTCCAGGGGCTGCCCATCTTACTCAGTTATTGCTGAAGACGTCTCATGACCCAGCACTCAATTACTTCTCCGATATTCCTTTTTTCTGTTTTTCCCGACTGACTTGACTTCTCTCAAGCATCAGTCTCTTAGTTGTTTCTTGACACAGTCGGCCTTCTTGGGGGCTTTGCATGTGCTGATCCTTCTTCACGGAGTACTTTTTCTGGCAATATCTTCATGGCAGCTGCCTCATTTCATTTAGATCTTGACTCAAAAGTCGCCTCTCCATAAGGCCTTCCCTTGGCCTTCTGGTCTAAAATGCCAACCCCCTGCCTGATACGTCTCCTCACTTGCTTTCCTTCTCCTTTGCACTATGCTGGGATTTTTGCATACTTTGTTCATTGTTTCAAGAACTTAGAATTGTCCCAGGTATGTTGTAGGTGCTGTGTAAATACAGAAACATGTTGAGTGACCTTGACTGGATGTTTTATGTACTTTCCTAATACTTCCACAGGGAATCCTAGAGGCTTTTCCATTGTGGGTGCTGCTGTGGCTTTGCTGCTAATGGTGCCAGGATCCCAGCTGAGTGTTTAGGTTAATAGAAGAGCTCTCTCTGTCCCAAGGTGTGAATTTATTCTGGGACCAAATCAGCTTTTTCCAGTGAAGATTCCCTGACATTCAGCTACATTGACACACCACATACAGAATCCCTTATTTTTCGGTTTTCTAATTTTTTTACTTTTCATTATTATGAATGTTTAATAGTTGTACATGTACTTTCACAGGGTACACGTGATGTTTTGATACAGACATGCAATGTGAATTAATCAAATCAGGGTAATTAGTGTATCCATCACCTCGGACATTTAACATTGTTGTGTTAGGAATATTCCAATTCTACTCTTTTGGTTATTTTAAAGTATACCCTAAATAATTATAGATTATAGTCACTTTATTGTGCTATCAAATGTTGTTCGTTCTGGATAAGTGTATTTTTGCACCCATTAACTATCCATACTTTAAACTCTCCCCTCTATTTCATTCTTTTTATGGCTATGTAATATCCCATTGTGTGTATGTACTAAAATTTCTTTATCCATTTAATTATTGATGTATAATTTTATATCTTAGGTATTATGAGTAGGGCAGCAGTAAATATGGGAGGGCATATTTTACCATGTTTTAAATTTCCTCCTAGTTCTTATCTTTCTAATTCACTGATTTCCAGCTTTGGGCTGTGCCTGAGAATCAGTTGGGGAAGGGATTTAGGAAACTTCAGTGATTCTATAAAAATTCAATGGGTCTAGATAGAGGAGGTAAGTGAGACCTGGACCTCCTAGTTGTAAAAGCCTGCTAAGAGATTACAATGTACAAGCCAGTTTCAACTCACCCCTGTAAGTAAATTCTTAGGTCTCAGATGTATTTTTAATCTGTGACCATGTTCTCTGCTTCCATCTTTACATTGTTTTGGGAGCAGAGGTGTTTATGCTATAATCCCAGAATGCCACACATTTGTACTTATACATTATAAGGTTACATTTTAAACGCCTCAGTCTCTCAAAATGAAGTGAGATGAAGCAGCAAATATTCTCCTAAAAGAAGACGACTTCAGTTATAGTTAAGCTGAGTGAGCACTTTCAGCTCAATTCAAAAAGTATTTATTGAGTATCTATTACATACCTAGTTCCTACTACTATATTAGAGACTGTGATGAAGCAGGAGATTGAGGGGAAAGGACGATTATTGGTTTATCCTGCCCTCAAGGAACTGAAGAGGGTTGAGAAAACATCATTACAAAATTATACACTATGGAGAGGAGTGTCAAAATACGTGTACCAGAGGCCATAAAATGTAAAAAAAGAAGAAGAAGAAGAAAACAAATGGGCTGGAGAATAGAAAGTCAAAACAGCCAGCCTCTGAAGATATTTCCTTGTGAGGGATAGATAAAGACAATCAGATAATTAACAGGAACGATACTCATAACCACAGTGACAAGATCTGCCAAGACTCTTGAAACAAACAGGTCTCCATCACGGCATCCCCAAAACAATGATTCGTGTGTTCCAAGCTTTGCCCAGAAATAAGTTTTGATAAGTGATGAACTTTGCACACAGCAGACAATTGTGGTTTTCATAATTGCGGTGATAACTTAGGGTCATCGGTTGACTCTAGAAGTACTCATCTAAGCAAGGAGAAGTTTGGCAGAGCCACACGCTCTTAAAAATAACCTTGCAAATGATGTTAATCCTTGCATGGCTAGGTGCCTGTGGCTCAATCGGCTAAGGCGCCAGCCACATACACCTAAGGTGGCGGGTTCGAATCCCCAGCCCGGGCCTGCCAAACAACAATGATGGCTGAAACCAAAAAATGGCCGGGCGTTGTGGCGGGCGCCTGTGGTCCCAGCTACTTGGGAGGTGGAGGCGGGAGGCGGAGGCAGGAGACTCGCTTGAGCCCAGGAGTTGGAGGTTGCTATGAGCTGTGATGCCATGGCACTCTACCCAGGGGGATAGCTTGAGGCTCCATCTCAAAAAAAAAAAAAAACTCTAACTCATGGGTTCTGCGAACAGTGAGTTCTAATTTCAAGTCTTACACCCTGTTCTCCACATAAATGCACTTGTATTTATTAGATCTTGTATCTTGAGGACAGTTGGGAAAATATGGCTGGTATACTTAAGAGTATGGGACCCAGAATGACTGAATTCTTTGCCTCCATTACTGACCCATGTCATAACCTTTGGCAAACTATTTACCTTCTCTATTCCTTGATTTCTTCATCTGTAAAATCAGGAGCATGATAGTCCTGACCTCATAGAGTTATGAAGAGTTTAGAGCAGCACCTGGCCCAGAGAAGTCGTCAAGGTTACTAGTTATTGTTAATGTTCTTCTAAGGAGGGTGCCAGTGATATGCTGTAAATGGTTCTCTGGCATTAAAAAAAAAGCCCTTGTGCCCAGCATTTGGCAGTTTGTATGGTGTAAATGCCCCTATGGTGACCAGCTGCAGGCCGTCAACATGATGCTGCTGAACACAGAGTTGGAAAAAGGTGAGCTCTCTGTACAGATACCACGGACACAAGTAACCACAAGAGCGTAGATAATAGTAAATGAAAGTACAATAATCAAGAAGTCAGTATTTATTACCTTATGAAATATAGTTTAGTTTGGCCTGGCATGGTGGCTGACACCTGCAATCCTAGCACTATGGGAGGCTGAGTGTGAGGATC
>CAUYQV010132546.1:0-24054 GCA_963574575.1 Galagoides demidoff
AAACATAGAAAAACATTTTAAAATCCTCCATAATTTCAAAAGTCTAAAGAAGTAGAGAGACCAAAATGTTTGATAACTCTCACTCTACATTAGACAAAGGAAAAAAGAAAATCATTTCATCAAAAAGACACTTGCACTCAAGTATTTACTGCAACACAATTCACAATCACAAAGATGTGGAACCAGCCTAAGTGCCCATCAATACATAAGTCAATTAAGAAAATGTGGTATGTGTATTCCATGGAGGACTACTCAGCCATTAAAAAAAATGAAAACAACTGGTGAACTAATACCTTTTGCAACTGGTGAACTAATACCTTTTGCAACAAACTGGATGGAACTGGAGACCATTTTTCTAAGCGTACTTTTGCAAGAATGGAAAAAGAAATACCAAATATACTCACTATCAAACTGGAACTATTCAATCAGTGCCCATATACACATTTGGAAAGCAAGTGGGTGGGAGGGGCCAGGTGGGAAGGAGTGAATTCACACCTAACAGGTATAATCCACACTGTCTGGGTGAGGGGCACACTTATAACTTTGACTCAAACCATTCAAAGCAATTCATATAACCAAAACATTTGTACTCCCATAATAGCCTGAAATTTTTAAAAAGATAGAATGGGAATTTTCTTACTACGTATCTGTTCATTCTCTTTATCTTCATAAATAATAGTAAATATCATTTACTAAAAGTCTACTATAGGGAAACATGGTCTGTAAATTATGTCATCCACACAGTAACCTGTAAGTTAGCCTTTCACTCTACAATATTACAGATGTGGAAGCTGAGCGTGACAGAACCTAACAGTCCTCCACGTCTTCCCGGAAACTAGGTGGCAGAGTCGGGCTACCACTCTTTTACCAGCCCCTGGTATTTCTTAATATTTACCACTACCTTTCATAAATCCACACTATTAATTGACCCACCCCATGTTATCAGTTAAAATTCTGTACTTGAGGGGTTAATGAAGAAAATAATTATTGAATAAACATGGATAGCCATTCTTTAGAAGCCACTAGTGATAAAGGTCACTCTTCAAATGACCTATCTTAACAGCATTTTCTCTAAATTGTTTTCGGTTCTGGATTGCCTCCTGTAGACAGTGCAATGTTGGGTTTGCAAATCAATAGGTTTCAATTAATGAACACAATTTATTCAACTTCTACTTAAGGTAAGCTTTCTAAGCTTAATTCTACATTAATTCACCTGAGCTTAACTTGATCTGGTAATGTCTTATAATTCCATTTCCTGATAATGTTCCAGTCATTTCTTCACAGAGTAATAAAGATTTCCAGAGTTATCAGTACATAATTAAGATCTGTTCAGTTAACTAGCCTGGTGCCAGGTTTGCAGGGTGCTGCATCCTGCACCTCATGGCACTGACACGGGAGGCACTGGCCTTTGTAGACTGAGCCGACATTGAAGATGCTTAGGAAAAAACCTCCAGTGAATAATCCATTTTACTTGTTGCTGAGAACTTCTTGGAAGAAAAAGCTTGCAGTAGAACTGAGTAGTAATGTGTAAAGCTGCAGATAAGGCCAGCCACGGGAGCATGGGTCAGGGACACTCCCATCTAACAATCAAAAACATAGGAATTATCTGAGGAAAGGAATTTGTAACAAAGGTCATAAATTTAAGTTTTAGGCAAATGCAACATAATGCTTAGGATTTTAATGGAAATGTCAAGTAGGTATTTAGAAGTTTCTGACTGAGCATAGGAAAGAATTAGACTAAATTTCTAGGTTTTAGATTATAGGTGAGAGATGAAGTCCTACTTTTTAGAAAGGAAATCACACAGAAATAAGTTTAAAGAGGTGACTATTAAACTTTAAACTGAGAGACGAAGAAAAGAAAAAAACTTAAGAATGGCAAAGAAAAGTCTGATAGAAGAACATGCAATTAAAATATGCAAGTGCCTCTGAGATCTAGTGAGAAAGAAGATTACACCAGCACTGGGAAATATTCAGAGAAGGTGGAATAAATAGGAGGGAAATATTCGGCTTATTAATAAGAAGGAGCTTGGTGACTGTGAGTTAGCCTGGGAGCTAGATGACATGTCAGCGAACATGAGAGCAGAAATATGATAATTGCTTAAAGAACTAGTGGACAGACAGCAATCATAAATACAGAAGTGAAAATAGACAGGGTGCTACAGAAGGATGAAAAATAAAATGAGGCTGATCCATGGGTAGCTTAGGAGAGTTTCCTCATCTTCGGGTAATGCAGTGAAAACAGAAAACATACGTTGGTTGAGCAGCTGTGGTGTGTAGGCACCACCTGAGTGCTGGGACGGTACCAGTGAACAATGTCAACCAAGATCTCTGCACTGTGGAGCTAACGGGCTGGGGGCCCTGGAGTAATTAAACACTATTAGAAAAAACACACTGCTTTACTAAAGTAGAAACTGAAAAGCCTTGATATAGTATTTGCTGATTTCCTAGCTGTAAATAAATGTCAGATTTCCTGAAGTACCTGCGCTAAGTTTGACAGTTGATATCTCTTGACATTTCCCTCTGACACTTCTTGCTTTATTTTTATTGTGAAGGTACATCCTCATTCTTTCAAACACATATTTTGGCTTGTAAATATCTTTCAAAAAATTTTTAGAGCAATTTTGTGAAAGGGTGGATATGTCAAAACTTCATGGTATTTTCAAATATGAGTTGTGTTGCAGAAGCAATGCAGTGCAGACAGCTCAGAACATGAGGACGTGATCGGGAGGGATGTGCTAATGAACGCACAGTGTGTCGGTGGGGTGAGAAGACCTGGCGATTTTAATCTTGAAGATGAACATTTGGAAATGCACATTTGGAAAGCAAGTGGGTGGACTAGCTGTCCACTAGTTCTTTAAGTAATTATCATATGGGTGACCTGAGCCCAAGGTGGATAATGGTGAGCTGAAAGCTGTAGTGGAGGGGAATCCACTCAGCCTATGTTTGAATTAGCAGCAAAGTTCAACGTTACTGTTCTGACAATATTGTATTGTATTGTATTACTGGCAAAGTAAAGAAGTTGGGTAGACGTGGTCTGCATGGAATTAAATGAGCATCAGAAGGGATAGCGTCTCAAAGCTTACCTTGCTTTGCTGTCACAACATAGACAAACCACTGATGCACAGCATTGTTACGGGTGATGAAAAATGGATTATTTTGGACAATCACAAGCATTGGCACAATGTTTGGATAAAGATGAGGTGCCCAAACACAGTCCCAACCAGCTATTCATCTGGAAAAGCTGATGGTGTCTGTGTGGTGGTCCAGCGCTGGGATTACCCACGACAGCAGGCGTCCTCAAACTGCAGCCCACGAGCCACATGCAGCCCGCCTAAGACATTTTATCTGGCCCACCGGGTGTTTTTGCCACCGCTGCCTGTCCTGCTTAGCAGCCGACTAGTCCTGGGGCCCGCAGTCTGGCCCTCCAACGGTCTGAGGGACAGTGAACTGGCCCTCTGTTTAAAAAGTTTGAGGACCCCTGCACTACAGCTTCATGGAACCCCATCAGTAGATTATAGCAGATGTCTACTACAACCAGCTGGATGAAATGGTGAGGGTGCTTGGGATTTAGCAGTTGAGACTGGTCACTAGAGACAGGCCAGTCCTCTCACAAGACAGCACTGGACCACAAGCTGCAAGGGCAACGCTGCTCAAACTAAAGAAGCTGGGCTTGGAAACGCTGTATCCACTGTGCTCACCAGACCTTGCACTAACTATCACTTCGTCCAGGCTTTGGACCACTTCTTATGCGGAAAAATATTTAGATCTCAACAAGCTGTGGGAAATGCCTTTCACAATTTCACCACTCACCATCCAGGCTTCTTCCCTGCTGGCACACACAAGCTGCTGTTAAGATGACAGAACTGTGGGGACAGTTTGGGCACACACTTTGATTAACTGCACTGCTTCTTCTTTGAGATATGATAAACTAAAATTTTGATTTGAAATCGGACTTCATGTTTAATGACCTATATTTGCACAGCAGCCAGCTGCCAGCTACCAATATACCACCACTGCTGAGGAGCTGGAAAAGGGCGCGGAAGTGGCTCCCAGCTGGCCCCAGGGTTCTGGTGCTGGGGGAGTGGTCTGTGTGCAGCTGCCTCTGCTCGGTTCACCTGTCAGACAGGGAGACGCTTTGCAATTCTTATGAGAAAGTAGCTTATGGATGAATAGTTTTTGTGGAACCAAAAACAGGAGAAATGTAAGCTACCAAATTAATCACCATAAATCATAGTTAGACCTTTATATGTGAAAACAATATTAAATTTAGATTTGAAAATCAAAGACAATTAAAAAATAAACTCACAGATGGTAGACAACTTTTGGAAATGCTGTAATAACACCTCACTTATCTCACATCATCAGGAAACGAGCTGCTTCATGGAAGTGAGTTTTCCTAATAAACAAAACTTACAGATTTAAGCGCTAGCGCCTTTTAATTTTAACAAGTTTATATGGAAACCTTTCAAAAATGGATTATGAATATTCTTTGCCTTCTTTATTTTTATAACATATATTTTGAGTTTAAAAATAATTCATGGTGATTATATAACATTTTGAAAATAGAGATATAGAAAGGAGAAAATAAAAATCTATTTCTAATCCAATCATCTAGAGAAAATCAGTGTTAACATGTTGGTTTATTTTTTTCCCCATCTTCTTATCTGCATGTATATTTCAAAAAATTGAAATTCTTTTTTGATCTAGTTTATTTGCAAGCATTTCGCCACATCTTCAAATATTCTTGGAATGTATGGTTTTTAATGACTGCATAATATTTTATCAAATGGGTATACTAAATTTATTTTAAACATATACATATTTCTAGCAATTTAGATTGCTCATATATGTCTACATTATGACATTTCTAATAATTAACTCTTAAAGGTGGAATTCGTGGGTCAAAAGATAAGACTGTCATTTTAGATTTCAGTGCAATTGGTCAGGTCAAATTTTAATGTAAAGTTTTTACACCTTGCCTTCAGAAAAATTCATGTCATCAGCAGGCGTTACCAGCTTCACCATTGTTTTCACACAGAGTGCTGCAAGGCATAATGATTCAGAATCAGTACACGTGTAAGGGAGATAAGGAACCTGATGTGGGGAAAAGCACCTGGATCCCCATGGCACCCAGTACCTAGTTAGCACACGTCTACTAAAGCTGAGTCAGAGCCCTGGCTTCACATAATAACGTTTTATTTCTCATTCAACATTTCAGTAAGAGGCATCGTATGCTCCCTGCAGTCCTTCAGAGATCCACCTCTTCCCTCTCTTGGTCTCCCCATCACTTACTGCCTCACAACCCTGTTTCAAGACTCATTTCTGGTTAGTAGTGACCACAGGTCATCTCTGTCATCCTTGTTAACTCAAGGAAGTTTTTGTTGTATTCAGATACAAAGATGTGCCTGTGATTTAAGAACATAAGCCTGTTGGCCGCGGTTGGAATGCTCCCCCTCTGCCCACTGCTGGCCTGTCGCTCTGCTGGCCACATGAGGGCACAGCTAAGTTTCATTCATCTTAATCTCTGCAGCCCTTGATGCAATGTCTGGTACTTAATAGATATCTGGTATTGAAGACAAGGTAATAGGTGAATGACTGAATTAGTAAATGCACCTGTGGTCTGTTGTCTGTGTCAGGGCCACATGTTCCCTCAGTGAGTGTCCCCTTTCATCCCTCAGCCCCATCCTCAAACCTCCTGGAAACTTACGGGATGGTGCACCTACATCAGAACAGCAGGTGCACGTGAGCGCCTGAGGGGCTCTTCCACAGGTTACTTTCAGTGACACTTGCTTACTTCTCAGTCTGCTACTACGTTCTGGGTAACTAAGGTCATCAGATAAATAAATATGAATGAGTGAGGCGTATTTGTAAATCAATGTAGGCAGGCTATTGTTTAGAGAAAATGGTCCCGGATGCGATGATGCTCTTAGGATGCACAGTCCTAGCCCACAGCAGCAGTGTTGGGCGTATTTGAATTCAGTGTTTTCCTGTGTTTTATGTTTCCTCGGTCTGGTCTCCTTTGAAATAAAAGGAAACAAAAAAATCCCTAGGATATCAAGAAGATTCTGTCCTTTTCATGACTTTGAAAGTTTATAGAGTATATAGCATACCTATAATAAGAGACTCAAATCAACTCAATTTCATATGATGGCTGAAAAACTGGAAATGGAAATTTGTTCTAAATGTGATCCACCGCAATTGAATTAATAGCCTATGTATAATAGAGAACTTCACTGTGTATTCTGGAGTTGAAGGGCTGATCCAACTTGGCATATGACTAAAGATGGTAGGAGGAACTACTTCTAATTTGAACACACCCAGATGTTTGGGCTTCCTAGGGAAAATACATTGTATAGTATCTGTTCTGCAATCATCCTAAGGTTGTTAGGCTTAGGTAAAATCAAATATTCAGAAGAAATAAAAGTGGCATCAAAACCTACAGCAATATTACTTATTTTAAATAACATACTATCTATACTTCTTATAAAGCTTTAATCTTTTAAGCATCTAAGAATTTTAGTTTTTGCTGGATACATTTTATTCAAATTAAAAGAATTTATTCTTGAATAACTTATTATTGATTACATAGGTAATGCCCATTTAAAATGGTTCTTAAAATCTCTCTTCAAAGAGAAAACTTTGTTGATTTCCAACTATGCCTTGGCCATGAGTGGGCCACTCAAAAATACCAATACCTCCCAGATTATCAAGGAGTTATGACCCTTCCCCCTACCCTGATGATCCCGCCTGGCATCTGGTGGTTCCTGGGGCAGCAGTCTGGGAACATAGGCCACTGCATATTTAGTTGGCTAGTTAACCACTACATCGAATCCCAACGTTCCTTAGTTGCATCACATATGCCACCAACCTCTGAAGATTCAGGGGAATACTCAGAAGGCAGCTGGGTCCTAACTGGAATTGGATGATGTCTGGGAAGCAGACTTAAGTTCTGAAAATATTGGCATATGTACTTTAAAAAAATTGTATGAGTAAACAATTCAGTGGCGTTTAGTACATTCACAGTGTTGTACAGTTACAGAGTTTAGTTCTTAAACATTTTCTTTTTGAGACGGAGCCTCAAGCTATCTGCCTGGGTAGAGCGCCATGGCATCACAGCTCATAGCAACCTCCAACTCCTGGGCTCAAGCGAGTCTCCTGCCTCCGCCTCCCAAGTAGCTGGGACCACAGGTGCCCGCCACAACGCCTGGCCATTTCTTGGCTGCAGCCATCATTGTTGTTTGGCGGTCCCGGGCTGGGGATTCGAACCCGCCACCCCAGGTGTACGTGGCCAGCGCCCTAGCCAATCGAGCCACAGGTGCCGAGCCTCTTAAACATTTTCAACATAGTAAAACCCCTTACCCATCACCCAGTTTCTCCCCATTCTCCTTCGCTCCCACATCCTGACTACCACTAAATGAAAAGTGATTTGTGCTTACAAAACTTATTAAAATTTTCAAAATATAATAGTATAAAGAGCACTTGAAGTACACACTTCACCCAGACTGGTCATTTCACTCCATTCACCTCTCTGTTTACACAGGCAGATAATAATTATAACTCTATGTTGAGTGTAGCTATGTGTATGCACAGTTATCGTCTGAATAGTTGGGGGTGTGACCTCAGATATTTGCACGGCATCTGGACGTGTCCTCTCAGAATCAACTTTAAAATTATGTTGCCTCTACTAACAGCTACCAGGGTGCATCCAAGCTCAGACACGGTCCATCTCTAAAGGGTCACTCAGACCCAATGGCAACTATTTCTTTGTACAGAGTCATTTCCACACTACTTCTCCGGGGGTGGGCGTGCTCTACATTCTCCCACTTCCTTGCTGCCTTTTCTCCCTTACCCTTCTCAGCTGCACCCACACTGAACTGCTGTGGGTCGCCCCTGTCTGCCACCAGACCTCTGGGGGCTTCTTCCTGCAGGTACATTCACCACTCTTCATCTCCTTCTCAGATTTACCCAGGACCCTGCTGAAATTCCTGGGTGTTTTTTTGTTTTTTTTTTTTTTTTACATTTTTAAAAATTTCAGATTAATATAAGGGTACAAATGATTATGTTTGCATTTCTTAGATATAGTTCAAGTTGTGTTTTGTTTTGATGTCCCTGATCTCACCCTCCACACCCAAGCTCACACAGCACTTGTAGCACAGGGACTAAGAGCATGGCTTTGTCTGGCTGAATCCTGAGTCTATCACTTGGTGCCCATGTGAATCTGAGCAATTTTCTTGTCTTTTCTTCTCTTTGTTCATTTATAAAATAGAAATAATAATAGTACTCACCTCCTAAAGCTATTATAGAATTAAGTGAGACAGCATTTCCAAGAGCCGAAAGCCATCTTTGGAAGACAATAGACACTCAGTGACTGCCAGCTACATGGTCAGCAGGACTTGGCTCAGTAGGTGTCGAGGATTTGGATAAAAGTCAGTCTTGTGTGGCAGGTTATCAGATTCTTAATGATGAAAACCTTTTTTTATCCATCTTCATATCTCTATTCAGTAGAGGTTACTCTTAAATAGTAAATGTTGCCAGCTTTCCATATAATTCCCTTCTTTAGACAGAGTAGATTCCAAGAGGCATCTCAAAGTGATACAACTTAAAACAGTGGTGTAATCTGCTCTGAGGAATCTTTGACTTGTACCTGTTTATGTGCTCTGGAATGAGGAAATAAAAGTTTTAATTTTTTTCTAGGCAAACAATCAAATGAAAGAATAAATGGTCTCTAGAAACAACAACAAGAAAATCTTTAGTTTTTAAAGCAAATTTATTAAAGGAAGATATTGATTTTTGGGTTATTGTTATTCATTCAGGTCAGCATCATGCAAGTGATGCTAGTATCCTGATGGTGACAGAAATTTGAAGGAGCTGGACCACAAAGAAAGGTGTCAATTAGAAAAAAAATTCAAAATAAACCAATGGTATATCAGAATCAGACGGCTCCTATGGTCTAAGTTTATTTTAGGTATATTAGTTTACCAGAGCTGTTATAACAAAGTATCAAGGACTAGGTAGATAAACCACAGAAATGCTTGGTCTCGCAGTGGTGGCATCTAGAAGTCGGAGATGAAGACATCAGTAGATCTGGTTCCTTGTCAGTCTTGTGAGGAACAATCTGCTTGGGGCTTCTCGCCCAGCACCTGCTGGTTTGCTGGCAATGTCAGTGTTCCTTGGCTTGTAAATACATCACCCCAATCTCTGCCTTCATTTTGCAGAGCATTCTGTCTGGATGTGTGGCTCTGTGTCCAATATCCTCTGTTCTAAGGACATCAGTCATACTGGGGTAGGAGCCTGTGCTACCCTATTATAACCTCGTCTTAAATAATCACATCCCTAATGACTCTATTTCCAAATAAGGCCCCATTCTGAGGTACTGGGAGTTAAGACTTCAACATATGAATTTGGGGAGAGGACGTAGTTCAATTCCTAACAACAGACTTTTAGAGAATGTGTTTACCATTTACTAAAAGCAAAATGTCTGTAGGCGCACTTTTGTTCTTCCACAGTGCCTCTACTGAAATGGCTTTTGTTGCTGCTTTTCAAAACCTAAGTGCTAGGAGGAAACACTTAATGTTTCTAAACTTATGTTTATGATACTTGATATTCCTGTGCACTAGAGAAATTCCTATCCAAATAGATTTATGATTGCTTAGAGATCATGAACCTGAACTTTGCTGAAGCAGGCAGGTTTGCAAATTTTAGCTGTGTTGACATTCCAAGAAAGGAGATAATAAATTCCAGAAATTCAAATCTGATTATTAAAGCAGAAGTGTTGGGGTTAATATAAAACTCACCAGACGTAAAATATTTAAAGCAACTGTAGAGGTATCAGAGAATTTAGGGACTTGGGGAACATGAAATCCTTACCTTAAGAAAAAGTAATTATATTTGAAGAAAAGCATGCAATATTCTTAGTTGTTAAACACAGAGATGGGATGTTGGTTCCATTAAAGTAAGGTAAATTTAAAAACGCTTAGCCGCTTACTGTGCCCAGTGGTAGTATCTCTTAAAATTTGGCCTTAAAATGTATTCTGCTCTCTTTTTTCCTTCTTAGAAAGTAAATCTCTTGTTTTCTATTATTTCATCTTTATTCATAATATCTCTGTGAATGATTTTATTGTTTTGCCTCCTTAAATTTTGCCCTATAGAGAAAGTTTATAAAGTTATAGATAACATACAGGAAATGATGTTCTTTGCATAGGAAAGATATTTCAAGAGTAAAATTTGCAGAGTTAGGAATTATATTAAAGAATTAAAATGAAGAATAGTTGTACTTATCAAACTGTATTTGAGTTAACCTTGAGAAACTCTCAGTTTTGTGCCTTGGGTAGAAGGAATTTATTAACCTTATCAACCCCCTTGGAATTTTATAAATTATCCTTTATTTAACATTTTTAACTAAAAATTAATCTTTTGCTTTTTTATTATTATTACTAATAAAAGAATATTCTTAACTTGGAGTGGGAACACAAAAAATGCCACAAAATTCTTGGAGAATTACTGTGGCTATAGTATCTTTTTCTTAGCATTTTCAATCAACCTCAAAAGAATCTGTTGTCTATACTGTGTAAGGCATTTTTGCTCAACTGAGTGTTTGAACCAAATGGGATAAGTGAATTGTCTTTATCTGCCCCCTTAGGAATCTCTTGGCTTGATGGATCTCACATTATGAATAATTAAACAGTGTTGGCTTGTGAATTCCATCAGCAGTTACTATCTCAGAGATTCTGATTTATTTCACACAAAGTAGATAGACTGAGGAATCCGATCTGCCAAATACATATAAAGCTTATTTTCAAGTATGAGGATTTTTTCATGTAAGGAGAATTCAAAAATTGTTGACAAACTGTTGTTAACCACATAGCAGAAATTCATGCAAAGTCCATTATTCTGTTAAAAACCTTTATATCAAGATTTCTGGTAAAAATGTAAATATTATGTCTCTAAATTTGTGAATTCAAGTTATTACAAAGTAAAATATACACTCATCTTATATAGAGGGTTGGCGTAATGACTGCAAATCAAGAATATGAACGGTCTGAGCAAGAGCGCCCGTTCTTCTCCAGAACCACGAAACAGCTTCAGGGAGACGGTATTTTCTGTCTTCATTCGGACTGTCTCTCATTAGCGTAAAGGTGCAGATTTATTCACTGTGGAAAATGAGCATTGAAATGCTTTAAGTGCTAATAGAAAAGATGCTTAGAAAGAATTCAACTTTCCCTTCTTTAACCTTTAAATATGGACGCTGAATTCCAGAGGAAAAAAATGCAAATATTAAACTTGGGTGAAGCGGCTACTGCTCCCTTGGGTGGTGACACGGCAGGGTCATGAGCTCCATCTTGGTGGTCTCCTTACTTCTGCCCACTCCCTCTGGTTGTTTATAAATGGAAATGTTTTCTGCGTTGGGCAGTGATTCCTGGTCTTTTTTAAAGTATGCATTCCCTATTCGGTCCCTAAGGAGATACTCTGAAGTCGGCTCCCACCTCGGCCGGCTGCTGGGCAGCCCGCCCGTGCGCTCTGGGCGCTGCGCCCCGATCCGGCTCCAGCTCCCCACGGCTCCCTCTAGGTAGGAGGCAGACTTCCTGCCTCGGAAAGTTAGGATGTCGGTCGGTCTCTGCAGCAATGTGGCACTCAGGGCAAACTGAAGTGATAGACCTCAGGCCCGGCCAGGACCGTGAACTTGGCTGAGCTCTGCAGCTTCTCCTGCGCTCTGTGCCCCGCTCCCCGCCTCCCATTCCTGTTCCTTCTCCATCTATTTCCCTCTGAAATTCAGTCTGTTGAGGGAGAGTCTTCATTACCTCATAAGAGAATTGTTCTTCTTATCCTTGAAAACAACTCTGGAATTCACAGACTAGAGAGGTGGCACTTCCTCTGTGGCCTGTTAACGTCATCCTCAAATAAAAAGACTTCATTTTCTTAAAAAATGTCTGTGTCTGCATATGCATATGTTATGTATGTGAACACATATAAAGTACACATCCTCATATACAAATACACATTTTACTGAAATGTTATAAACTACTTATGAGAGCAGAGAAGCCTGAGACGCCTTGCCAGACGCGAGGCTACTCAGATGCGCAGTTTGGTTCACACATATGCACTGACCGCCACAGTTTTCCTCAGTTGCTTTCGCATTAACTATACATCATATTTATTATATATCCTGACACAATGGCAAATGTAATGCATAGCAAGGTAATATGCTCTTCTGATAGTTTGGTAGCATATGATCTGCAAATAGTTTTCATGTCTTAAATATAACATTAAATCTACTGAAATAAATGTATGCTCTGGCTAATAGATTTTCCAATATAGACTGGAATATAATGTAACATTTTTTACTAATTAACTTTCATCTTATCACCTCTCTAATTATTAAAGTTTGTGAAAAATATAGTCGCTAAAGTTTTGTCATTGAAACGTTGGTGTAGTCAATGCTCTTTATATATGAACAATGTTATCTGAGCGGGACACTTTAATTCTTTTCTCTTGTTCTCTTATTATTAAAATCCCTTATATGAGATAATTATATATAGCTTCTTATGTGTATATATGTGTACATAATAGATATATTCATTATTTATTATCTGATTAATTAGCTCTTTTACATCTTAAACATATAAAGTTATTTGCTATTGTAATTTTCAGATCTCTACCAAAATGTAAGTATTAAAATCAGCTTGTCAAAAGTAAAACACCTCATATGGTTTGCTCTTTTTTGCTTACAATTCTGACTACTTATTTGTTAGAGCAAACCTTTTTGGGAGCAGGCACTACATATTGGCTATCATTGAACCCCAGATCCTTACATGATGACTGACATATGGTGGGTGCTCAACAAATTTTTGTAGCATGAATTAATAAATGTTTGGTTTACTCATTGCACAACAATTACTACCAATCATTCCTCAAGTGTATGCTTAATCATTTTTGACTAAGCACATCACTGAAGAGTTACAAAATTTTCAGAAATGATGTAAATATGTCAATCCTTACATCTGGGATTATTTGTAACTACTGCTACATGTGGTTGAGAATCATTTAATTGGGTCTATTATTAACTAAACATGCCCTGTGCTAAGAGGGCAAGTAAGAGAGAAGAGAGTGTTAGTCTGGCAGCTAATGGGATGAAAGGAAGGAAGGGAATCATTTACTTTGCTGAGAAACTAGTGTAGTTAGGATTGTATTATAGTTTATGACTATAGTTCTCCACCTCCAACGTCTTATAAATATTGATTACTTGAGAGTAGCTCCAGATAAACTGGAGAATTACCTAAGGAGAAGGCTAAGAAGACAACTAAAATCTCACATGGCTGGAAGAAGTAATTCAACTCAGAAACAAACTATTTTCCTCTGACCAGGAAAGAGCAGCCTGAGCTGAGACTCTGCCCTCTAGAGATTGTGCTAGTGCAAAGAGTAGAAAATAGGTTTCAGGGAGGCATCAGCAAAATTCAAAATTATATAATAAACTACATGAAAATCATTTTTCTTGTGTTAAGCTTCATGTGGAAGAAATTTGGGCAAGTTTAATGATAAGTGTAATGTATGGCTTTAAGGACTTAAAACAGGCAAGATAACTACATACATAATTATAGATCTATTTGTCATCTATTTGAAAAATTGCTCCAAATTATTTTTTGGTATGTGTGAGCCTGTTTAACACTGGCATAGGTTCCAAGTACAACTTCCAGAATGTGCAGAGACCTGGAGGAATAAGGAGCATTTGGGGAATTGTGGGATGAGTGATGTTATTAGTGATGGATATGAGACTGAACAAGAAGGGCCAGAATACAAGAGCTTTCTGTGTGCCAAGTGGGGTAATCTGTGCTTTATCTGTCATTAACGTGGAGTGACAAATTAAGGTTTCAGTTTGAATGCCATTCTGACATTTCCATGAAGGGTGAGTGGCCAGGGGTTTACTAGAGAAAGATCAATAAAAGAATACTTCAATCTTCTACAAGTGATAAAAAAATTATTTATTTGAATCATTGTTAATTACAGATGAATTGGAGAAACAAGGAGTCTGAGCTGTTGCCTGAGACAAGATAGTTGTGGGAATAATTGAAAGGATGATGGTGACATTGATAAGATAAGGGAAGGAAGAGGAAGAACAGGTTGGGGGGAGAGTGTGACAAATTCACGTTTTGAGTTGTCAAAGTTGATGATTCTGGAATATGTACACAAAAGGAGCATCAGCAAGAGTTCAGAAAAGAGATGTGGACTAGAAATGTGGAAGCCATTTATATGAAGGATGTAATGTAAATGTAGCAATGTAATGTAGATGGTGTCCTTTCCGTAAACATGGTAGATAAGCCACAGACATGAGATGAGGTCAGAAAGAAAGTCCTTAGTATTGATAGATTTTTTAAAAGGATAAGCATAGATAGAGAGCTTCTGAAAACATCTAAAATTACATAATGAAAGAGGAAAACTGAAAGAGAATGGGAGCCTGGAAATCAGAAGGAGAGTGTGTTTAAGGAGTTCATAATCAATGATGTCGTGGTTGGAGATAGGCCAAAGAAACAAGAATAGAAATGTGAAATTGGACTTAGAAAATAGTGTGACAATTTGGCTGTTTTATGAGACATTTCAATAGAATAATCAGGGTTGATACTAGTTGAAGACTAGAAGTACTAAATATAGACCATCCTTTAACAATTTTACTGAGGAAGCAGGAAGAGGAAGTAGGCAGAGCAGGACATGCCAGGGAAGTGTCTACGTCTGTTGTGGCCAAGTCTGAGGCTGCATGCAGTGGAAGGATACTTAACAGAAAGGCATGTTAGAAGATAAAGGATATGATGGAATGACTGGATTCTTGAGGCGATGGAAGGAAAGAGATACAGAATACAGCTGGGTATACAGCTATTCTTGAGCAAGAATATGAATGAAGGGAGTAAGAAGATAAAGGAGCAAGAGGGGAAAGGGTCGTAATGGAACTAATGTACATTATAGGATCCCAACCCTATCATAAGCAAACAAGGGAATTTATTGACTCCATGATTGAGTGGCTAGGGAATGGAACTGGCTTTGGCTGCACAGAGTTGGATCCAAAGGATTGAAGTTCTTACAGTTACAAAATCTGGGACTACCATAGTGTTAATTCTGTACACAGGTTTACTTTGTGTCATTAGTTCTTTGGTCTCTTAGAGGCCCAGATTCCACTCCTCTCATTATAGCCTCATGAGAAAAGACTCAAGTATTCCCCGTATTGTTATATCGATCCAAAGAATTTCTCTTTTTCTTGGCCATGTGTCTGTCCTGGATCACAAAGACAATGGTAGGACACCCTTACTGTCAGCAAGCCCAGGCCACAGGGAATGGGCACAGAATGGGAGGAGGACAGTAAAAACTATCTGAAACGGGGAAAGAACACCTGCTCATGACAAAACCGAGACTTCGGTATGATTCGAGGGACAGCTGAAGTATGAGGGAACAGATGTATCATTATTTTTAATTTATGTTCTTTTTGTGGGTGTTTGAAGTAATAAGAGAAGTTTTAAAAATGAGAAGAATTAGAATAAAGTTGGGGACTGGAAAATGGTGATAATTTCCAACCGTCACTGAAGAGAACTAGAAAGGAAGCTGGCCTGGATTTGTAAAGAGATGGCAAGTTGTAGGTCATATCCTGTGAAGGACAGCTGAAAAGGTTTGGTTCAGAGAGACTGAACTATATTGTTTGTGTGATTTTAGGCAACTCTTCCTCTTTAACCCACTACTATTTTTTTTTTTTTTTTTTACTATTTTCACTTGTACAAATGAAATATGCAAAACATTGTGAATTTTCGCACTGGCCCCAAAGTAGGTATTGCATTATGGAGATTCATAGACTCAGAATCAGATGAATGACAGTAAAGTGATATAAAAGATAAATGCATGATTTTCTTATTGGAAAATTAATGAAGAATAGATTTGTATTTGAAATTAATATTTAACTTTTACTGAAGGGAAAGTGTAAAATAAGCCGAAGCTTGCTTTTTCTTCCTCAGTTCCAAAATATATTAAAGGTGAACCTGCTGCATTGTGATGCTCTGCACATTCAGATGTGAACAAACCGGTGGAGAAAACAAGAAGAAGGATAGGTCCAAGATGTTATTCATGGGTCTGGAGACATACTAAGACAGATTTATAGCAGTTACTTTTCCTAGCTCATTAGATAATTACCCAATCAAGGACACCAACAGAATTTAGTCTGATTAAGTTGGTAGTAAATGTAGTAAATTTCTAATTTATTGATAGAAAATCTCTAGATAATTTGGTTAGGTAATAGTTCTTGCTTTATAAATATTCCACTTAATTAGTCACTCACTAATCCATGTCTCTAAGCTCTTTGGATAAATGTTACTTGAATTTAGTAAATACAGGGTCTTTGAAAATATCTAGACTGCAGTGAAACTCCAGACTATTTAGTTCATTTTCTCATTTCAAAAGAAGTGAAATAAGGTCAATCGTGTACTAAATAGTGTTTCATGGGCACAGTGAGAGTGCATCTGTGTATGTGTGTGTGTATACAAGCCCTTAAATTGTATTCATTATGTATCAGGAATTCTTCTAAATATTTCACATATACTAACTTACCTAGTATTCACAAACATGCCTTGAGATAGATATTGTTATTAGACTAGTAGTAGTATTGTGATTTTTTTCAAATGGGAATATTGAGGTATAAGGAGCAGTCTTGTTCCAGAGTCTGTCAATATATGGTATTTTAAAGAGGTTCTATACACAGGATTTCATTTTTTCAGAATTGATAAGATTTGATAATGGTTTATAACAACTAAAGAAATATTATAATGAAATATATTCCATTTTAAAATAATATTTCATATTTTTCTGAATATTAAAGTAATTTAAATCTTCATGGAAAAGGTTAAAAAGAAACTAAATTTTATCCATAAACTGCAATGCAGAATTAATAATTGTTATTCATTTTGATCTACTTCCTTCCAGCTATCTTATTAAGAAGTTCATTTATTTTACAAAATTTGGATCAAATTTTAAATACATTGTTATATTTTTGATTCTTTCATTTAACATTTTTGAGGATCATATTTGCTTACATAATCTTCCAGATGCCCTGGTTCTTCAACTCAAGTTTGTTTTTGGATAGGGCATTTGTATAGATGTATCATAATGTGTTCAGTTAGTCTCTGATAGTTGGATACTTTGTGAATTTCAGTAATTTATTATCTTAAATAATAATGTAATGTCATTGTCATGCATTTTGAAAAAAAATTAAGGCAGTTACTTAGATGTTGACTTGCACAAGTAAAATATAAGAAGAGCTTTAAAGTTCTTTAAAAACTCTCCAGTTGCTCTCCAGGAATATGATAATGTTATGCCAGTTTACATTCTCACTAGCAGAGTGTGAAAGTATCCATCTCATCACACGCTAATTAGCATGAATATTTTAATTTAAAATATTTTGACACTTTGATAAGTGACAAATTACATTTCATTGGTGCTTTAATTTTATTTCTGTGATATTAATAAGATGAAACACATTTTTATGTTTGTTAGTCATTTGTATTTCTTTCATGAATTGCTGAGGTCTTTTATTTATATATCTTTTTCTTATTAATTTACACACAGGGAATTCATTTTACAAATCCCTCTATGGCCCTCCCTAAATTGTCATAGATCTTTCAATTTTGTTTGTGGTAATATTTGATGATATTCACTTGCATGCTATGAAGTCAAATGTCCTTTACATGAATGTGTTCTTTTTCCTTTTGACAGCATATATGGAAACATCCTCCTCACATTATGCTAATCTATTTCATGTTGAGTGCTTTTAAGACTTCATTTTTTGTAATTATATTTTAACGTGCCTGAATTTTTCTCTTATATAAGGCTTGAAGAGGAGCTCAATGTTTCTTTACAAAGTACTTCTATAACTACAGATTTATCAGTGACACACTTTTAAAATACACAAGTAATTTTTCTCCAGGTGGCTCTGTCTGGTCTCCTCTCAAATTCCTACTTTCACTCCTCCTTCATCGTCCCACCTCCCATACATTATCAAACATTTCCTGGGTAGGTTTTCATGGCTAAGTGAAGTATAGGGACATTTCTCCATTTTCTCAAAATATCACCTAGAAATTTCAATTTAAAAATTGGTTAAATCCCTTGGTATTTTAACATGATCTACTCAGTTTTGAATGTTTCTCTTGGTGGCTATTTTAAACAGCGTGGTAATGGAAGATCACCAAGGAGAAGACAATGGGGTAGCGAGGCTTGATGAAGGGAGGGGGAAAATCAGAATTATTCACAGACATGAGGGAATAATTTAGTGAGAGGTAAGTTAGGGAGATCATGAAACCCGTTAAGATCACTTGATGCCTTGAACTTCTTTCTCTGATAGGAATAAGAGTCTCTCAGAATTTAAATGTGTTATAGGTCACGTAATCAGTGGTGGAAGTTAGAGAAGAAACAAATCACTCTCTATTTTGTGTCCACTCTTTCAAGCCTCCACTTCTCTAGTGACTAATGCTGTGTGGTGATGTAGGATATGTAGATTTCATATTACATTGAGATTTTTAGTTAAAAGCTCCTCAGTAATTGAGCATATCTTTCTGATGTCGTTTACCTTTGCATCTCTGAAAAACATATACTAAGGTTGCAGAATGTAATTTTTAAAATGTTTTAGTTTACTAATTTCCATGTCAGGATGTAGTACTTATAATAATTATATTTCAGAATTATCTTTTTCATTGAATATAAATTTTCCTTTCTAACCTTTTCTTTGACTTCATAGAAGTAGAATTTCATGAAGGTCAAAGAAATACGATGTCATTGTTATAGATTCTGTAGAAAATTATTAATAACAGTAGCATTAAGTGGAATGATGCACAAAATTAATCTAATTAATGTCATTAATCCAGCCCTACAAATTTAAATGAAAGGGTAATAATTTATTATTTAAAAATAACATGATGGGGGAGAGGCAACATGGCCAACTGAAGCCAGCTTTTAGCAGAAGCTCCTGTCCAGAGGGAGAAATAATGGCCAAAACCAACCCAATAAAGCTGAAGATTGGGAGCTGAACTGAGAAAGAGGATTGATGGGTTCTCATACCCCCTGCTGAGGCAAGCTGGGACCCCAAGGAAATGAATTTCAGCTTCTCTAGCCACATTGAAAAATAACTATGGGCCTGGAACCAGCTGAAAACTCTGACAACACTAATAATCAGAGTAGTTCAACTCCCCAAGGTATGACAGAGGAGATGCAATAGAAGATCCCATTCATAAACCAATGGCTGAGACGTCAGAAATCGAGTTCAGAATTTGGATGCCAAATAAGATTAACAGAATTGAAGTAAAGATGGAATTAGAAATTCAAGGAGAAATTCAAAAGCTGTCTCAAGAATTTAATGAATCCAAAGATAAAATCACCAATGACTTTAACAAATTGAGGCAAGAATTGACATCACTCAAAGACCTGAGAAATATAGTAGAATCCCTCAGTAATAGAATAGAGCAAGCAGAAGAAAGGATCTGTAACATTGAAGACAGAGTTTTTGAACGCTCCCAAACACTAAAAGACAAAGAGAAATGTAGAGCAAGAGCACATCATTCCCTTAGAGAACTCTGGTATCACTCCAAAAAAGCAAACATTCACCTTATAGAAATTCCTGAAGGAGATGAGAATGAAGTGAAGGGCTAAGATGTTCTATTCCAAGAGATAATTGAGGAAAACTTCTGAAACATGGCAAGAGATACAGAAATTCAGATAGCAGACAGTTTCAGAACCCCAGCATCACTTAATTCAAATAAAGCATCCCCTAGACACATTGTAATTAACTTCACCAAAGTTAATATGAAGGAGAAAATCCTGCAGGCAGCCAGATGTAAGAAAGTCATAACCTACAAGGGGAAGAAAATTAAAATGACTGAATATCTCTCAGCTGAAATTTTTAAATCCAGAAGAGGATGGTCATGGACCTTCGATCTCCTAAAACAAAAAAAACTTTCAGCCCAGGATCCTGTATCCAGCTAAATTGAGTTTCATTTGTGATGGAGAAATCAAATACTTTAATGCCATTCACATGTTGAAGAAATTTGCCATAAATAAACCAGCTTCCTAGGATATTCTCAAACCTATCCTCCACAGTGACCAGCACAATGCTCTACCACCAAAGTAAACTCACTCAGAAATTTTGATCAAGCCTCAACTTCCATGATGGCAAAAGGATTAAAAAAGTCCACTAGTCTTTGAAAAGTTTGACACCCAAAGTACTACCAGACCTATCAATAATCTCAATTAATGTGAATGACTTAAACTGTCCTCTAAAGAGGCACAGGTTGGCTGACTAGATACAAAAACTCAGGCCAGATATCTACTGAATACAAGAATCTCATCTTATCTTAAAGGATAAATATAGACTCAGGGTGAAGGAATGGACATTATAATCCAGGCAAATGGAACTCAGAAAAAAGCAGGGGCTGCAATTTTATTTGCAGATACATTAGACTTAAACCAACAAAGGTAAGAAAAGACGATGATGGCCACTTCATATTTGTTAAGGGAATTACTCAACATGATGAGATTTCAATTATTAATTATTAACATTTATGTGCCCAACCAGAATGTTCTTCAATTTATAAGGGAGACCCTAACAGCATGAAAAATTTGATATCTTCCAGCACCATAATAGTCAGGGATTTTAAAACTCCTTTGGCAGTTTTGCATAGATCCTCCAAAAAGAAACTAAGAAAAGAAATTTTGGATGTAAACTTCACCATACAACAATTGAATTTAATAGACATCTACAGAGCACTTCATCCTAAATGAAACTGAATACACATTCTTTTCATCAGCCCATGGAACATCCTCCAAAATTGATCATATCTTAGGTCACAAGGCTAACCTTAGCAAATTTAAAAGAATAGAAATTATTTGTATTTTCTCAGATCATAATGCAATAAAAGTTGAACTCACCAATAATAGGAATCAGCATACTCATAGAAAGTCATGGAAACTAAATAACCTTATGCTGAATGATAGTTGGGTCATAGATGAGATTAAGAAGAAAATTACTAAATTTTTGGAACAAAACAGTAATGATGACATAAATTATCAAACTGTATGGGATAAGGAAAAGCCAGTCCTAAGAGGGAAATTTATAGTGTTGCAAGCCTTCCTCAAGAGAACGGAAGGAGAGGAAGTCAACAACTTAATGGAACATCTCAAACAACTGGAAAAGGAAGGACACTCCAAACCCAAACCCAGCAGAAGAAAAGAAATAACCAAAATTAGAGCAGATTTAAATGAAATTGAAAACAAAAGAATTATTCAAAAGATTAATGAATCAAAAAGTTGTTCTTTTAAAAAGTTTAACACAATTGATAAACATTTGGCTAGACTAACCAGAAATAAAAAATTAAAATCCCTAATGTAATCAATCAGAAATGACAAAGGTGAAATAATAACAGATACCTCAGAAATTCAGACAATCCTTAATGAATACTACAAGAAACTCTCAGAAATATGAAAATCTGAAAGACAGTGACCAATACTTAGAAGCATGTCACCTTCCTAGACTTAGCCAGAAAGAATTGGAAATGTTGAAGAGTCCTATATCAAGTACTGAAATAGCATCAACTATATGAAATCTCCCAAAAGAGAAGAGTCCAGGACCAAATGGCTTCACATCATAATTCCACCAAACCTTTAAAGAAGAACTAGTACCTATATTACTCAATGTTTTCCAAAGCATAGAAAAAGAAGGAATACTTCCCAACACGTTTTATGAAGCAAATATCACCCTGATCCCCAAACCATGAAAAGACCCAGCAAGAAAATAAAACTATAGACCAATATCTTTAATGAATATAGATGCAAAAATATTCAATAAGATCCTAGTAAACAGAATGCAGCTACACATCAAACTAATTATATACCATGACCAAGTTGGTTTTATCCCAGGGTCTCAGGGATAGTTCAATATATGTAAATCTATAAATATAATACATCACATAAACAAAATAAAAAACAAAGACCACATGATTCTTTCAAGTGATGCAGAAAAAACTTTTGATAATATGCAGCATCCTTTTTATGGTCAGAACACATGAAAATAGGTATAGAAGGGACATTTTTTAAACTGATAGAGGCCATCTACAGCAAACTCACAGCCAATATTGTATTGAATGGATTAAATTTGAAAACATTTCCACTCAGATCAGGAACCAGGAAAGGTTGCCCACTGTCTCCTCTGCTTTTTAACATTGTAATGAAAGTCTTGGCCATCACAATCAGGCAAGAGAAAGCCATCAAAGGCATCCAAATAGCATCAGAGATCAAACTTCTACTCTTCACGAATGACATGATTATATATCTGGAAAACCCCAAGGAATCAACTGCAAAACTCTTAGAAGTAATCAAGGAATACAGCAGCATCTCAGGTTATAAAATCAATACAAATCAGTAGCCTTTATATATACCAACAATAGTCAAGCAGAAAAAATGGTCAAGGATTCTATTCCTTTTGCAATAGTGCCAAAAACGAAATATTTGGGAGTTACCCTAACAAAGGACGTGAAAGATCTCTAGAAAGAGAACAATGAAACTCTGAGAAAAGAAATAGCTGAGGATGTTAACAAATGGAAAAACATACCACGCTCATGGCTGGGAGG
Source organism: Galagoides demidoff (assembly GCA_963574575.1). Taxonomy (NCBI): domain Eukaryota; kingdom Metazoa; phylum Chordata; class Mammalia; order Primates; family Galagidae; genus Galagoides; species Galagoides demidoff. The sequence continues at coordinate 22,635 of CAUYQV010132546.1, forward strand.
AATCAATACTGTTAAAATGTCCATACTACCCAAAGCTATATACAATTTTAATGCAATCCCAATTAAAGCACCACTGTCATACTTTAAAGATACAGAAAAAAAATACTTCATTTTATTTGGAATCAGAAGAAATCTCAATTAGCCAAGACATTACTCAGAAATAAAAACAAATCAGGAGGAATCATGCTACCAGACCTCAGACTATACTATAAATCTATAGTGATCAAAACAACATGGTACTGGCATAGAAACAGAGAGATAGATGTATGGAACAGAATATAGAACCGAGAGATGAACCCAGCTACTAATCATTATTTGTTCTTTGATAAACCTATCAAAAACATTCAGTGGGGAAAAGATTCCGTATTTAGCAAATGGTATTGGTGAACTGGCTGGAGACCTGTAGAAGACTGAAACTGGACCCACACCTTTCACCATTAACAAAAATATATTCACTCTGAATAAAAGATTTAAACTTAAGACATGAAACTATAAAAATACTAAAAGAGAGTGCAGGGAAAACACTTAAAGAAATTGGCCTGGGAGAATATTTTGTGAAGAGGATCCCCCAGGCAATAGAGGCAATACCAAAAATACAATACTGAGATATGATCAAACTAAAAACCTCTGCACAGCAAAGAACACAGTACATAAATCAAGCAGACAGCCCTTAGAATGGGAGAAGATATTTTCAGGTTATGCCTCCATCAGTGATCTGATACCCAGAATCCACAGAGAACTCAAACATATTAGCAAGAAAAAAACAAGTGATCCCATCTCACTATGGGCAAGAGATTTGAATAGAAACTTCTCTGAAGAAGACAGGTGTATGGCCTACAGACACATGAAAAAATGCTCATCATCCTTAATCATCAGAGAAATTCATATCAAAAACCACTTTGCAATATCATCTAACTCCAGTAATAGCAGCCCACATTGCAAAATTCCAAAACTATAGATGTTGGCATAGATATGGAGAAAAGGGAACATTTCTGCACTGCTGGTGGGAATGCAAACTAATACATTTCTTTTAGAAAGAGGTTTTGCGAACACTTAGGGATCTAAAAGTAGACCTGCCCTTAGATCCTGCAATTTCTCTACTAGGTATATGTCCAGAAGATGAAAAATCACTTTATAACAAAGATATTTACACCAGAATGTTTATTTCAGCCCAATTCATAATTGCTAAGTCATGGAAGAAACCCAAGTGCCCACTGACCCACAAATGGGTTAATAAATTCTGGTATATGTACACCATGGAATATTATGCAGCCTTAAAAAAGATGGAGACTTGACCTCTTTTATGTTTACATGGATGGAGCTGGAACATATTCTTCTTAGCAAAGTATCTCAAGATTGGAAGAAAAAGTATCCAATGTACTCAGCTCTACTATGACACCAATATATAGGCACCCCACTT